>MDKI01150060.1:0-39057 GCA_005239505.1 Nicotiana paniculata | reverse complement strand
TAAATCCTATATTACTTGTCGACCACGTACACTTGCGTGTGCATTGGGATTTTGACCAACATCCGACCACACTTATAACACCTAGCCAGCCTATTATCACTCACCTCCAGCCTGCCAAAACTATCAAAAACCCAGACCCAACTTCGATCGTAGACCACCCAGACAATACACCCTTATTGCTGAACCCATCGACCAACTATATGAAAGACTGAAATCTACTGGATATGTCACCCCTATTCCCACTGTCGCCATGGAAAACTCCTCCCAGTGGGTCAACCCAAACAAAACATGTACATACCATTCCGGCATGAAAGGACATACCATCGATGAATGATGCACTTTGAAGAACAATATTCAAACACTGATTGATAACAAGGTCATACAAGAAAAGGATGCCGCAACTTATGTTCGCAACAACCCTCTCCCGGACCATAGGGGTGAAGTAAATGTGATAGAGACTGATGAAGAATGGGATCCTGAAGGGTCAATTGGGCTTATTCGGGAAGCTGATGACCCTAAGAAACCTGCAGTCACACTCACTCCTATTGTGGTACAGATATAGCCACCAGTCGAAGTTGAGGTAGCCACATCAACTCCGTTCGAAATCGAAGTGACAACACCTGCAGTTGCACCTGGTCTATTTGTAGTAGAAGAAACCGCACCCTTCACTTTGAAGGTAGCATCCACACCGGCCTTTAAATCCAATGTCATACCTTGGGATTATATTATCGAAGCCGGGAGGAAAGGGAAAGCAAAAATGGAAGAGTCTGGTGTGGCACAAGGGATGACCAGAACCGACAAAATTTATACACCCGAGAATTTGGGAGGAATGAGTAAAAAGCTACTTCCAAGAAACCCATCATTGAGACTGGTCCAGATTATCTCTGGAGAAAGGTACATGCAAGGGAATATTCTATGGTAGACCATCTGAACAAAACTCCCGCCCAGATATCCATCCTATCATTGCTGCAAAATTCTGAGGCGCATAGGAATTCTTTGATGAAGGTGTTAAATGAAGCTTACGCGCCTAAAAATATCACCAGTTGGGAGATGGACAACATGGTGGGGCAAGTACTGGAGAGCTACAAGATCACCTTTTATGAAGATGAGTTGCCACCAAAGGGATTAAGCCACAACAGGGTACTGCTTATCACGGTGCAATGCGAGGATAAATTTATTGCCAGGGTTTTGATAGATGGAGGGTCCAAACTCAACATATGTCCGTTGATAAATCTGAAAAGTTCGGGTAAAGGTTTGCATGAAATACCAGCAGGAACTATGAACATGAAGGCGTTCAATAGGTTATAAAGAGCCACAATCAGGGAAACCAATCTATGTTTACAGATGGGTCCGACCTTGTTCGATGTTGAATTTCAAGTGCTAGACATATCCACCTCGTACAATCTGCTGTTGGGACGACCTTAGATACATGCCGCCGGGGCCGTAACATCTACATTGCATCAGGTTGTGAAGTTCGAATGGAATCATCAAGAAATAATCATTCACGGAGATGGGAGTAATCCCATTTATACCAACCAAATCGTTCCGGCCGTGGAGAATAGAAGGAAGTTGGGTGGAGAGACTTATCACCACATAGAGTGCGTTAATGCAATAGAGAAAGACAAGTTGTGGAGCAGAAAAATAGAAAGCATACTAGCATGGTCAGGGTATGAACTCGGTAAAGGACTCGGGAAGAAACTCTAAGGCATTACCAAGCCAATACAACTGAAGTGTCACGATACAACTTTTGGGCTCGAATATCCATATACCTGGCAAGAATATAACGACTGGTCGCCACCATGGCGTGGCCCCTATTACCCCTCTTGAGCAACCAGTACCGCATTTGAGCCAATCCTTTCATCATGCTGATACAATACGGGGATCCGAAGAGGAGGAAGATTTGGCTGGTCTAAGGAATCTGTTTTTGGAAGACAAAGACATGGACTGCAATATGATAGTTGAGGAGGAGAAAGAAGGCCTTATCATTCATACAGTGGAGAAAGGAGCAGTTCTCAGGAATTGGACCGCCACACCATCTAGGGCCAGACTAGTCCCGGGGTAGCATGTCTACTAGTGCTATTTGATAACAATTCTTCTGAGCATTTTGTTTTAAAAACATCTTTCTTTCAGTATTCTGTTTTGGAAAACATTGTTTGAAGTCATTTAAACGCTACTTTGTTCAAAGTTTTAGCATTATCAATAATTTGATGTTTTGTTATCATTATCTTTCATATTTTTCCTCTACAACACTACTATTTCTTACCTTGATGAACCAATGACTGTGACTTGTAATGAGACAACACAAGGATAGTGATTCAAAAGAGATAGAAGAAGAAGAGGTGATACCTGAGGAAATCGTCAGAGAAGTTGAGAACTTTGAGAACAAACCTAAATCCAACCTGGACAAAACTGAGTTAGTCAACTTGGGAGATTCTGAAACTGCCAAAGAAACTCGAATAAGCATCCACTTGTCACCGTTAGAGAAGGAAGAGTACACTCGCTTCCTAAAAGAGAATGAGGACATTTTTGCATGGTCATATGACGACATGACCGGGTTGAGCACATCCATAGTGGCTCATAAGTTGCCTACGAATCCAATGTGTCCACCAGTAAAGCAGAAACTCAGAAAGTTCAAACCAGACATGAGCCTGAGAATCAAGGAAGAAGTCACCAAGCAAATCAAAGCCAAAGTCCTCAGGGTGGTTGAATATCCAACCTAGTTAGCCAACATTTTGCCGGTTCCAAAGAAAGATGGGAAAGTCAGGGTATGTGTCGACTATCGGGATTTAAACAGAGCAAGTCCCAATGACGATTTCCTGTTACCAAATATACATATACTGATCGATAACTGCTACAAGCACGAGCTCCAGTCATTTGTTGATTGCTTCGCGGGTTATCATCAGATCTGGATGGACGAGGATGATGCAAAAAAGACAACCTTCATTACACCATGGGAGTATATTGCTAAAAAATGATTCCATTCGGCTTGAAGAATGCTGGGGCCACCTACATGAGATCCATGACAATCATCTTCCATGATATGATACACAAGGAGATAGAGGTATATGTTGATGACGTCATCATCAAATCCAAGAAAGTCACGTATCACATAGCGTGTTTGTGAAAGTTCTTTGACTGACTGCGGAAGTAAAATCTAAAGCTGAACCCCGCAAAATGTGCATTTGGGGTTCCTGCCGAAAAATTATTGGGATTCATCGTCAAACGTCGAGGAATCGAGTTGGACCCGTCAAAGCTCAAAGGTATCCAGGAGTTACCACCACCAAAGAACAAGAAGGACGTGATGAGTTTCTTGGGACGTCTCAACTATATCAGCCGCTTCATAGCACAACCCACAGTGATATGTGAACCAATTTTCAAAGTGTTAAAGAAGGATGCCACAACCAGCTGGACTGGGGATTGTCAGAAGGATTCTGAAAAAATCAAGGAGTACCTGTCCACACCACCAGTCCTATTCGCCAGAACCTGGTAGGCCACTACTGCTCTATCTTTCCGTATTAGATGGGGCTTTCGGTCGTGTTTTGGGACAACATGACGAGACAAGGAGAAAAGAGAAACCATATATTATCTGAGTAAGAATTTCACACCATATGAGGCACGATATTCTTTGCTGGAATGCACCTGCTGTGCTCTGACATGGATAGCTCAGAAACTGAGGCACTAGATATATGCCTATACCACATATCTCATATCAAGGATGGATCTTCTGAATTACATCTTTCAAAAGCCTATGCCTACACGAAAGCTGGCCAAGTGGAAAATGTTGTTGATTGAGTTTGATATCATCTACGTAACTCAGAAGGCGGTCAAGGGACAAGCATTGGCAGATCACCTTGCCAAAAATCCTGTAGGAGGGGAATAAGAACCACTAAAAACATATTTTCCTGACGAAGAGGTGATGTTGGTAGGAAAAAATATTGCTAAAGACTACGACGGTCGGAGACTATTTTTCGAAGAAGCTGAAAATTTCAAGGGAGTCGGTATCGGAGCCATCTTGGTATCGGAAACCGGTCAGCACTATCCGGTGTTCGTAAAACTCAAGTTTCCATC
Organism: Nicotiana paniculata; assembly: GCA_005239505.1. NCBI lineage: Eukaryota > Viridiplantae > Streptophyta > Magnoliopsida > Solanales > Solanaceae > Nicotiana > Nicotiana paniculata. The sequence goes on along the minus strand of MDKI01150060.1, from coordinate 34,989 downwards.
CACCAACAATATGGTGGAATATGAAGCCTGCATATTAGAGCTCAATTTGGCTGTCGACATGAATGTTAAGGAATTGCTGGTAATTGGTAACTCAGACCTGTTGGTACACCAGGTAAAAGGAGAATGGGATACGAAGAACACCAAGATACTACCATAGCTGCATCACGTACAAGAGATGATGAGGAGGTTCACAAAGATAAAGTTCCAGCATGTCCTTAGAATCCAGAGTGAATTTGCAGACGCATTGGTCACTCTGTCCTCCATGGTACAACATTCAGACAAGAATTTCATCGATCTCATTCCGGTAAGAATCCATAATCAACCCGCGTACTGTGCTCACGTTGAAGAATAAATGGACAGAAATCCGTGGTTCCACGACATTAGGGAATATTTGGAACTAGAAACACACACTTCGGAGGTTGTCCAATCATTTTTTCCAAAGCGGAGGAATTCTGTATAGAAGAACCCCTGATCTAGAGTTGTTACGGTGCATTGAAGCAAAAGAGGCTTCCAAATTGCTTGAAGAAATACACGCCGGAACCTGCAGCCCACATATGAACGGTTTCGTCTCAGCCAAGAAGATGCTCAGGGCCGAATATTTTTGGATGACTATGGAAACAGACTACATCTGGTACGTGCAGAAATGCCACCAGTGCCAGATACATGCATATATGATACTGGTGCCACCAAACGAACTCAATGCAGCAAGTGCACCCTGGCCTTTATCTGCCTGGGAATGGATGTCATCGTTCCAATCGAACCCACTGCTTCGAACGGGCACAGGTTCATTTTAGTGGACATTGATTACTTCACAAAATTGGTTAAAGTTGCGTCCTACAAAGCTGTAACCAAGAAAGTTATCGCAGATTTTGTCAGGGATCGTATTGTTTGTCGATTCGGGGTTCCAGATTCCATCATCACTGTAAATGTCGCCAATCTCAACAACAATTTGATAAAAGTTATGTGTTAAACTTTCAAGATTAAGAACAGGAGTTCCATAGCATACAGGCCTCAAATGAACGGAGATGTGGAGGCTGCCAACAAGAACATCACGAAGATACTAAGGAAGATGGTAGAGAATCACAAGCAATGGCATGAGAGGTTACCGTTTTCCTTGTTAGGATACCGTACCACAGTCCACACATCAACCAAGGAAACGTCTTATTTGTTTGTTTACGGTACTGAAGTCGTCATCCCCGACGAGGTAGAAATTCCTTCTTTGAGAATTATATAAGAAGCCGAACTCAGTGACACAGAATGGATAAAGAGCCGCTATGAGAAATTATCCCTCATAGATGGAAAAAGAATGGATGCAGTGTGTCATGGTCAGATTTATCAAAATAGGATGTCCAAAGCCTTCAACAAAAGGGTCAAACTTAGATAATTCACACCGGGGCAGCTGGGGTTGAAACGGATCTTTCCACATCAAGATGAAGCCAAAGGAAAATTCTCACCCAACTGGCAAGGTCCTTATATGGTTCACAGGGTACCTACCGGAGGATCACTCATATTCGCAGAGATGGACGGAGAAATCTGGTCAAATCCCATCAACTCAGATGTAGTCAAAAGATACTATGTGTAAATCTATTTGCATTTCTTTATAGGATGTAATTGAACTATGCTCGACCTGATTCTCGTTTAAGAGGGAATACGTAGGCAGCCCTGTGGGTTCGGTCACAATTCAATAAAATTTCCATTTCCCCGCAATCAGAAACTGGGGCAGAATTTTGAGGAGGACCCTCAAAATTCCGAGCAAGTTCATCCATCGACATTGCATGCAGCCAGAAGATCGTTTAGATAGCTGGGGCAGAATTTTGAGGAGGACTCTCAAAATTCTATGACAAGGAGGTTGCAATGTCTATGATAACGTCACAGTCACCCGTTCATCTAATTGGTTTCTTAATTTGCATATTACTATGTTTCGAAAACTATACACGCATACTTTTCAAAACTTTATTTAGCCAAATGCTACCCATGGTGACTCAGAAAGGATCCTCGGGCAGAGAGAAGCAAGGAAAGCAGACAAAGGCACGAACCAACCTCCCCTGCAAAACTCACGATTTTTCTTTCAATGCAGGAATGATAAATTGTCACCGATATGTGCGTACTTTAGAATCACTTCCTTCACAACAACAAAGCTATCGAAATCGTCTCCAGCTAAGAAATACTCCGCTACCACTTATTATCTATTCACTGCATGAGACTAAGCATTGTCTCAAATATTTGCATGAGGCTAAGCTCTGCCTCCCAAATCCTTCATAAGGCTAAGCATTGCCTTACATTTGCATGAGACTAAGCACTGACTCAAACCTTGCATGAGGCTAAGCTGTGCCTCCCTATTTGCATAAGACTAAGCATAGCCTTACATTTTCATGAGACTAAGCACTGTCTCAAACCTTGCAAGAGGCTAAGCTATGCCCCCTATTTGCATAAGGCTAAGCATTGCCTTACATTTGCATGAGACTAAGCACTGTCTCAAACCTTGCAAGAGGCTAAGCTATGCCCCCTATTTGCATAAGGCTAAGCATTGCCTTACATTTGCATGAGACTAAGCACTGTCTCAAACCTTGTATGACCCTAAGCTCTGTCTCCCTATTTGCATAAGGCTAAGCGTTGCCTTACATTTGCATGCGAATAAGCACTGTCTTAAATCCTGCATAAGGCTAAGCATTTCCATACATTTTCATGAGACTAAGCATTGTCTCAAACCTTGCATGAGGCTAAGCTCTGCCTCCCTATTTGCATAAGGCTAAGCATTGCCTTACATTTGCATGAGACTGAGCACTGCCTCAAACCTTGCATGAGGCTAAGCTCTACCTCCCTATTAGCATAAGGCTAAGCGTTGCCTTACATTTGTATGAGACTAAGCACTGTATCAAACCTTGCATGAGGCTAAGCTCTGCCTCCCTATTTGGATAAGGCTAAGCACTACCTTCTATTTGCATGAGACTAATCATTGTCTCAAACCCTGAATGAGTCTAAGCTCTGCCTCCATATCTGCATAAGGCTAAGCACTGCCTTTTCCTCGCATGGGACTAAGCACTGTCCCAAATCTTGCATGAGACTAAGCATTGTCTCCCTTTGCATAAATGTTGCTCTATTCTAAACCATGAATTATTCTATTCTCACGGGGCTAAGATCTGCTCCCAACTCTACGCAAGACTAATATCTGCCTTGTATTATCTCTGGCATCACGTCTCTGCATCTCATAGGCTGATATATAGCCAATTTGTCAAAAGGAATCATAGTTCGAAGACACCATCTTCATAGCTGAAAGACACCACGCCATGGCCTGAGGATCTCTTAATCTTTCACATCATTATTCAAAGGCATCATGGTTCGGAGGCACCATCTTCATAGCCCGAGAACATCATTTCATGGCCTGCGAATCCCTTACCGCGCAATTCATGACTCGTGATATCATTGTCTAAGGACATCATCCTCACCGTCTAAAGACGATCTTCATGGTCCAGAGGGAATTTCCATCATGTTTAACTTTATGCAATAATCTATATATATTTGCATGCATCATATATTTTGAGTTTGCAGGTAATCTAGGAAGTAACCGTTCTCCTAACAGGAGAAATCTTCACTCCAGTTCAAATTCAACGTTCATGTCCTGCAATTATTTCAAACGTAACCAACCACCATCCGTTACCTATTCCCACCTAATAAATGTTCAAGTGTCCATAATCGTACCTAGACACATCCATTCACCATCCCGATATTGCCCAGTCCAGAATATCTTGTCCGGTCTTACAATAACTCCATCGGTTTATTCCACTGTTGGATCTATAACTACACACGACATGATTCGTAGGTGGATCAGAAGCTAGAGTACAGCCTATATCTTTCAAATCACCCCATTCGGTCAAAATTGATCATCATTTCTTTACCCGACAACTCTTTCATCCTTCCCGGGTAAAGAAAGGCAGCTGTTGATACCTAATATTTCCCTCATATTTTTAATATACATATATACTTTCAAAATAGTACATATGCATCATCATGTGATTTATAAACACATACAAGCACTTTTTCTAAGTTTTTATAATTTTTAAATCAATTTATTCCCATATTTTATTAAATAAATAATCATTAATTCATCACAAATTATTTTATGATGATTTTATCATCTAACTTCATCATTTATATCCATAATAGGTTTTAAATATTTTTTTGCATTTATTATAGTTACATTTGTATTTTTTTAAGGTTAAAATTACACATTTTGCAATAATAGTCCATATACACTTATAATTACTTTATTTATGCAAACAATAAATTATTGTATTTTATAGTGTTAAATAATTTTCATTAATAATTTTTATGAACAAATCATATTTTTACTATTTTATTTATCATTTTTACGAATTATTTTTTAATTAAAAATGAGTATTTAACTAATAGCCTATTTCTAAGCCTATTTTTGGACCCAATTACCCAGACCAACACTTAAAATGCCTAACCCAACAACTCCAACACAAAACCAATGACCCAAATTACTCCCAACCCAGTCGCGACCCATTTACCCACCCGCCCTACTCACATTTTTTAATCCTGACCGTTGATCTCCCAAGATCAACGGCCCCCGTTTAATCTACCCCTTTAAACCTAACTCCCTAATCCTAATCCCCCCATTCCATCTCACCCGCCATCTCTGAATCCTCTTAACCCCTTTCCCTCTCTCGTGAACCCTAACCGTCACACCCCAAATATCCTCTCCAAATCCTGTTGATAATGGGATTTACCATTATTTGCTTACCATATTTGCACTTTCTTGGTACTGGCTCTTCGATTCCGATATTACTTAGGTATTTGCCTAATTTTGGCAAATACCACCTCTATATCAAACATGAATCGAACTCAATCTTGGAGATTTGGACAATATCTTGTCCATATACATGCAGAACAACTTGATTTTTCACACCAGTTGTCCGATTTTTGAATTTAAAAGTCTAGCTAGGGTTTGGAGTTTGATACTTTTTTTTTCTTATATACTGACTCGCATGTGATATTTTCCCTTTTCTTCGCCTGTGTATACTTGATTTCCTTCCTTACCTGTGTTTATTCAACCGTTTTCCTTATTTTTGTGCATCCGCTTTTACTGCTATATAAACCTCCCTTTTTCCCTTTAGAATAGACCGAGAATCACTATAATCTCACTAAGAACTTAAGGCTTTGCTCTGCGGTTACTTTGCTATCTTGTGCTATCTCTGGTTCTTGGCCGGCTGAAATCCAAGGCCAAATATTCTAGGTTCTCGCTATTGTGGTGTTATTCTTGCTTTTATCGCTTAACTGGTGAGTGACTGTACCTTTGCCATTTCATTCTTATGTAGATGTGACTTGTATATATGGTCCAGTGTTCTTAGGTTTTATTTTTAAGCATGATTCTATCAACTCTACGTTTGTTTGAGCCTCTTTAGTTCTCTAATTTCACTTAATGTTGCTAGTTCCGAGATTGTTCATGCTTGGTTTGAATAATATGAATCCTCTTAAGTGTTTAGCTTAATACCTTCTAAAACTGCTTCCTGTATGCAGGTTTGTTTAGCACTTGCATTGAATCTTTTAAAGTAATCTCTTATGTTGACACTAGAATACCTATAGGTGATATTGACAAGTTCACCTACTCATCTTACTCTAAATCTTTGCAATGTTTGCCTTGATGTGTTCTAATTAGTGCTAAGGCCTTTTATGTCACTTATGTGCCCTGATAATGTGTCTTTTAACATGCCTTTAGTTCATTTGATTCCATACTCCTTCAAGTGATTGCTTGACTCTAGGGTACTTATCAGATTCATGTTTTCCTACCATGTCTAAATGTTGTTTGTGTCCTGATGTGAGTGAACATGGCTTGTCCTTAATACTGGCAGGCACACTTAGCATAATTAGACCTTTTAGGCTTTAACTTGTTAATTATTATGCATTTGTGCATGAATATCTTTGTAAATCTTGTCAACTTGTTTTCCTAAGTATTTCAATATGAGTCTGCCTATGTGTTGTTTGCTAAAATGATAAACCTGCCTCTAAGTCTTGCTGACCTTTTGATCAACTATTCTGTGTATTGAACTATGCTATATCTACTTCCTAAAATCAAGTATGTCTTTTCAAATTTTGTCCCTTAGCCATTGCCTACTCTTTTATGTGTTGCCTATGCTATCCTGAATCCCCATCCTTTGCCGGTTGAAAGCCAAGGCCATTTAGGTTCTGTCCTTGACCTCCCTAGTGTGAGCACTGGTCGGGGTCCATATGAGACCCTTGTGAACTCTGACATATTGGCGTTTGGTTTCTAGTCTCTATTGAACTGTTTTTGATCGTTTTCTCTAGTGTGAGCACTACCCTAGGTTCTTGAATCCCTTGGGAACTCCGACACACTAGAGATTTGGGTTCTGTGTGCTTATTTTTGGAATATAGGTGAATCATTCACCACTGGTTATTGTGTATCCATGAACATGGACTTTGGAGCTGTTATGGGTCGAAGGCCTGGCCTGTCCAGGTGTATTTGGGCCTGCAATAGGCCCCCTATAGTTTTACTTATTCTGTAATTCATTAAACCCGGTCTGTAATAATTTCTGTAATAACATATGGGGTATTTAGTAAAATTTGGAAGGGGTCCTTATTTTCATTCGCAAAGTTGGGTAGAAATCCTGCCTATAGGTTCTATATTGTATTATGGAAATCGTATGTTAGAAATCCTGCCCATAGGTTCTATATTGTAATGTGCAAATCGTCTGTTAGAAATCCTGCCTATAGGTTCTATATTGTATTGTTAAAATTATATGCTAGAAATCTTGGCTATTTGATTAATATTGTGATATGTTAGAAATCATGCTCCTAAGTGTATTAATCTGTTCAGTAATTATGTGTTAGAAATCATGCCCACAGGATCAATACTTGGCTTAATTATGTTCTGGTCTATATGTGTGGATTCCTGCTTGCATACTGTTCAAATTATAGAAATCATGTCTATAGGATTCAAACTGTTTAAATTGTAGAAATCACGTATATAGGATCCAAATTGTTTAACTTGTAGAAATCATGCATATAGGTTCGAACTAATTTAATTGCGGCCCGTTATTCATGAATGTCCAAACTCTGTACTGTTGTCCTCATTAGAAAACATGCTTATAGGGCTAAAATAATTAATTCTGGACATGTTCCTATAGCCTGTCAATATTCATTATCGCCTAAAGCACCTAGATGCCATGCCAATAAGCTTAATCATATTGTTCTAAAACCAGTAGGCAAATTTATTTAGGTTCTAATAATCGCATTAAGGAATTGATTTCATTTACGACTGCCCATTTGTTCAACATCACAATAGATATCCTACCTATAGGATTCTGCAATTAATGAAATATGCTAAGGATAATCGTTTGCATGCATTTGCTGTTTATATGTGGAGGATAAGTTGAGCCCATACTTGTCTTTATTTGAAAGTATTAACTATTTTTGTATATCACTTAGTATTTTTCAATTTTGAGCAACCTAGGTTAAGTCTAGAATCATCCAAAATAGAGGTCCCAATGCCTCAAGGACCATAGATATGGGATGGGTAGTGCACGCATAGGACACGAGTTAGAATTGACTAGAGCGCTTTAGGTAAAAACTCAAAGATAGTAATCGGGAAGCAGGAGATGATAGTTTGTGCCCGCTGAATAATATGAGTAACACCCCCTTCTTGGGGGAGTTACGAAGTATTATTTATGTTTCACGGGGTGATCCTATAGGCTAAAACATTTAGGACCCCCCATCCCTATTAAGTAACCCATTCGCTTTCTTTATTAGACTAATTCACATAAGTTAAGTTCGGCCGGGACCCATCATTGTGGACCTCGAGGGGTGCTAACACCTTCCCCTCGAGGTAATCTGAGCCCTTAACCGATCTATGATGATGCAAACTGGTATAATTCATGATTTCACGACACTCTGAAGAATCATGACAGATTTGTTCGGGAGGAAAAAAAAAAGGATTCGAGGTTGGTTGAGATCCTCCTTCTGTGGATGATAATGGGGAGCGGCAGCTGGACAGATCGACTTGGACTGAATCCATGGGCAGGCAAGAGACAACCTGGCGAACTGAAACATCTTAGTACCTAGAGGAAAAGAAAGAAAAAACGATTCCCGTAGTAGCGGCGAGCAAAATGGGAGCAGCCCGTAAGCCTTCCATCGTTGCAAGCCCCTTCCATTCGGCCCAAGCTTTCTTTCGATTACGCCTGCTTCCGATTCTGTTATTCCGTTAGCCTTAGTTAGCCGTTTAGTCAAAGCCGTACATATGCCCCTTTCGAATTGTTCTTGAGTTATTTGCAACAGGTTTCCTGACGCACCTTAATCCGTTACTTGGCGACTCTCTCAATAACCAATTCCTTGTCCTTATCAAAAAAGGAGTTGTCAAATGTCGAAACCCGATTTCGCGAGAAGAAAAGGGCACGACAATATCTCTTTTTCTTTCTCGAGTAACCCAGAAATACGCACTTAAGAGATTGAGGAGCCAACTTATCTTTTCCTGGAGTAAGGTTATGAAAAAACACGTGCTCCCAAAGACACAGGGCGGAAAAGAGAACAAAGGTAAGTGGGGAAACAAGACAAAAAATGGAATTTGATTCTGGATAGATGAAGATGGAATACGATTAATAAGATATCAAGATTTAAGAACCACATCCCCCAAAAACCACAACAGAACATGAGATTACATGAGTAGGGTACGAGCAGTTTCAATAAGATGTCTATTCTTTCTTTCAGCTACCCCATTTTGTTGGGATGTGTACGGACAATATGTTTGATGAATAATCCCATGAAAGTTGATAAACTACTGAAATGGGGAAGACAAATATTCTAGGGCATTATCACTATGAAATGTGCGGTTAGAAACCCCACATTGATTTTGAATTTCAGCGTGGAAGGTCTTGAAAATAGAAAACAACTCATTTCGATTTTTCATAAAAAATATCCAAGTGAACCTGAAATAATCATCAGTGAAACTGACAAAGTAGCGGAATACTAGGGTTGAACTTACACGACTAGGACCCCAAACATCTGAATGGACTAAAGTAAAATGTGACTCTGCTCGATTATCAAGACGCGGAGGGAAATGGGAGCGGGTATGCTTACCGAGCTATAATGGCTCACACTCTAGAGTGGACAAGTGAGATAAACTAGGTACCATCTTCTAAAGTTTTGATAAACTGGGATTTCCCAACCGTTTATATAATAAATCTGGTGAATCGGTAACATTAGAAGATGGTAACTATATAATAGAGTCCATCTGATTCACGCCCGGTACCAATGATCCGCCCTGTACTACGCTTCTGTATAAAAACAAGGTCATCAAGTAATAAAACAGAGCATTTAAGTGATTTTGCTAAGCAACTAACGGCTATGAGATTCAAAGGACTATCGGGAACATAAAGAACTGAATGTAGAGGTAAGGAAGGAAGTGGATTTTCTTGACCTATTCCGGTTGCCATGGTTTGAGACTCGTTGGCCATTGTGATTGTTGGAAGAGATTGAGAATATGAAATAGTAGTGAAAAGAGGTTTGTTACCAGAGATGTGACCAGATGCACCTGAATAAATGACCCAAGTCTCGGAGGATGAAGATTGGGAGACATAAGTCATGCTATTACCTTTTTGGACAACAAAAGCTATCCCATAATATGTCTACTTACGTGCTTTATAATGAAGGAACTCAATATAATCTGGTAAAGAAATAATCCAACCATTCAAAATATCGGTTCCCATTTTGTTATGACCAAACTTCTAACAACCTTTGAGTATAGACAAGGATGATGTCCAAAGTGTGTGGTCAAGAAGTACTTGAAAAAAACGGTGAAAGATGATTAAACTTGCTGAAATATTTTGCCAGAATATTCTGATTCCCTGGAGATTATTAGATCTGACCCGTGAGCTTTTGACTTCCAAAATAAAAGAGAAACCAATGTTCCCTGTTCAATTACTTTCACCGTTACTGTTAGTGTTCACCGCTAAACTGTAGCTCGCCGAAAAATAAAACAAAGTCGTCAGAATTTAGTGTAACCTTGATGACTAGGCTTGGAATTACCTTACGAGCAAGATATCCTAAAGAAATGTTTTCAAAAAGTAGCCAGAAAATTCTCCATGCACCGGCGCGTGGAGTAGATCTTGCCGGAATGTTTTCTTTGACTGGCGCGTGAGGGCACGTGGGAAGGTGTTTTTCGGTGGATTTGACTGGGGTTTGGTAGCTGAGCCTAAGGAGTCTTGTGGTGGTGGTTTTTTCACAACACCAACGGAAAGTGATTTTGTTGCGGACAACCTCTTAAGTAGCCGGAAAATTGCATGACGACGAGGTCTTTCTTCCTCGAAGTCGCTGGAATGATGCACAAGGATAAGTCTCTCACTAATGCTCTGATACAATATGATAATTCACGGGAGAAAAATCTATTATTGATATTAGTCTATGTTACAATGGGTCATATTTATATGTATTACTCCTATTACATAAAGTACTAGAACTAATTACGTATATTCACATAAATATTCTAACATATAACAAGGATTATGTGCGTCAGCGGCAAGTGCAAAAAAGAACACGGATACGGAACCAAATGGATGTTGGTGATACCGTTTATGCGCGTAAATGTGGTATATGTTCTCAAACAGGACACAACCGCTGTAAATGTCCTTCAGCTGGTTTAGGAAGTGGTGGTAATTCAGCTCTAGGTGAAATTTCATCCAATGTGCCCCATTATCAAGGAAGACGTGGTGCTTTTTGCAGTATTTTTGTTGTACTAAATGTCTGTAAATTTTCAGTTTGCAAAATTTATGAAATAAAATTATTTTTCCAATGGGGTTAAATCTAATTGATATTTAGCAGTAAATATTAAATATAATATTTTAACATACACCCCAAGAAATAAATAACACTTTTCATTCGCCATTATCGTCACTGTTTGACACTATTTCATTGTCACTGTCTTCATCTTCTTCGTCAACATCTATCTTGTACGCACTCTTCCGAACCGAGGGCATCGTAATCGAGGCCCCATTTTACACACATTTCTCGCATTTCATTTCTATCATCACTAATACCACTTGCTTGATTTCTACAACAAAATGGGACTCCTACGTCCAACGTCTATGGTAGAAACTTAGGTAGTCCCTCCCACTCGTCAACTGTTGGTAAAACATGATAATCATTGTCTCTTTGAAATTTTCCAGTTTCTATTAAATCCCAATACCGATCCTCCATTCCTTCCAGGTAGTTAAGATCATCCATTGCATGATGAACGACTAGTTCCCTTTCCATCTCTAGAATCTCCTTCATCAAATGCAAAATCACTTCTGCCTCATCTTTGTGTGTGTTTGTTTAGAAGGTTGCAGTTAGTTCTTGTGGTACAACAAGTCCATGCCAGTGACATAGTACTTCATAATCAAATCGTTCTGAGTAAAGGGGAACCCATTGTAGTTTTTCGCCCCAAGTTTGCATACCTTCAGGATCGCGCTTCGCCCTAAATAATGTGCCCTGCAACTTTGAGATCAATGTGTATATTTATAGGTTTATTTCCAAGGGACGTAGGACACCATACCACTTGTTATCAAGCAAATATGTATAGCAACCTAGCATGTCTTTTTCAAGGTAGGGATAGATTGTGTTATGACGTGTTCCATGTGGATATCTTGAACTACCTTCATCTTTTTGCCTCTTTTAAAACCACTTATTAAATGTAAGTGGCATTTCTGAAATGGATGTTGTAATGGTTCTTCATATGGTTTTTGAATACTGATCTCTTCGTTCAACTTAAGAAGATTTAAACCGCTGCCATGTCGACCTGAAAAAGTTGTCTACCTGAAAAAATTGGACCCACATGTACCTTAAAGAATCATTATCACATGAAACATAGAGCCTCACCAATATGTGCTATGTGAAAAAGTTTTCAGCCTAAAAAAGGTGTCAACTTGAAGAAGTTGGACCCACTTGTACCCTAAAGAAGCATTACCACACGCAATATAGCGCCTCACCAATATGCACTATGTGTATTGTTATGTCGATCTGAAAAAACTATCGACCTGAAATAATTTCAACTTGAAAAAGCCAGACCCACGTGTACCCTAAAGAATCATTATCACGTGAAACATAACGCCTCACCAATATTCGCTATGTGTATTGTCATGTCGACTGGAAAAAGTTGTTGATCTGAAAAATCTGTTGACCTAAAAAAGTTGTCGACCTGAAAATACTGGAATCATTATCACGCGAAACATAGCGCCTCAACAATATGCGTTATGTAACCTAAAATCATTCTTATATGCCTATAAAAATAATGTGCATTTTAGTTATTAGTTGCGTTGTAACAAAATGAATAGGAAAAACTTTTCATTAATTTTTTATTTTCGAGCATTATGACATGAAGGGACGCAATGACGTACCAAGGTGTTACTGTGGCAAATATGCGATTTTGTAGCCGTGTTGGTCAAATAGAAATCTAGGGCGTAGATATTGGATGTGTAAACAAGTTGTAAGTTATTTTTTTTTTTAAATGTTGGTTAATAGTTTTTAACTAGCATCCCATTGGTAGGATGAAGTCAATGCAATTTTGAAAAATGGTATGATGAACCCACTAACCAGGAATAACAAATCATGCTTGTTAAACATTTGGAATCTGACCGGTGAATACGAACTGCGGATCTTGAAACTACATGACTAGTTGCGACAGTGAAGGAGAAACTAAAAGAGGCAGATGAAGAAAAAATTAGGTTGGGAGAGAAATTTAAGTGGTTCAAGCATTGAATAATGGGCAAAAACGACTAAAAAAACACATGGATGCGTTTAGTGTAGTATTTTATTTTTATGTTGTACGTGTCATGTATTTTATCTTTAATTGGTAACGAATTTAAATTTATGTTAAGCTGTCATTTTTTTTTGTTCTAGTGTTAAAGTAATAAATAAACCGAGAAATAAAAATACATGCGCAAATTATGTAAAACATAAATAATGTTTGCTATTATATATTTAATTTCATATGTACAACTAATAATACATATCAATGAGTCCCATAGCCTGTATGCTTTAAAGCATTGGATAGCCTGAGGCGCATCCCATTCCGTCCGGCTACACTATCAGGACTATCCTCATCACGTCGCCTCTTTATCGGAGGATGCGCTATAGCATGATCGTCAATAAGGCTGGCAAACTCGGTAGAAGCGGCTGTTAGGTCAGTAGTAACCTAAAAAATAACAAGATATTTTAGTATATGAAATAGAAAATACTAATGTACATGTTAGCAAAAAAAATTAATGGACATACCATAGTCTCATCGGGCTTGTATAACATCATCGCTCTCTGGCAAGTCAGTATCGCACAATGTGGCCTCCGTGACGGGGGTTGACAAAATCTTTAAAAAAATAAAAAACACTTTAGATATTACTGACTAATCAATGAGATAAAAACAATTGAAATAATAGTAATACAAACAAACCTGCGTCTGAGTAGAGCACACTGCTCTGTCGGAACATTGAGGTGCACTGGAGTAGATGAAGTATGTGAAAGATCCTCAGCATCCCTCAGTGATGAGCCATAACTCAGTCGCCACCCACTATGCACCTTTCGTATTGGCCGATCAACAACAACCGTCGATGGCTCTGAGGGATCAGGAAAATACTGATCCCACTCACGTCACATAATGGTTGTGCTCGCAATCAACAAAGGAGCAGACGGGGTCACCTCTGAAGTCCCTAGCAACAACTGAAGGTTGAATGACGGCATATCATGAGGAGCATCGTGTGGCTCAGGGTGTTCACCCGACTAATCATCTCTAATATCCTCCATGGGTGCCTCAAAGCCCCCTTGCTAGGGACCCCGTCCTCTTCGGCCACCACGACCTCATGGGCTAGCCCTTCCTCTCTAGCCACTCCTACCACGTCTACCATGTTCAGGATCCACTAGTGGCCCATGATGGTACTCCTAGGGCGGCACATAAACAACCTCGTATCCTAAGCACCCATCCTCTCGGGCACATCTCAATGTGTCGGCAGCAAGATCATTAACCCAAAGGACAAACACGTGCAAAGTTGTCGCTCCCTTGCCTGTATGCAGCAACATCTTTGGTTCCAACTGGTAGAACTGATGTAAGCCAATTGCCTGCATAACATGTAAAATATTAATTATGGAAGAATAATATAACATTATAAGTAAGTATAAAAATTAACATACCAGTACCACCATCGTGATGAATGGGATTCATGACAAGAAATTGGGTAACTCTGCAATACCAACCCATGTGCTCATGCTCGCTATCTATACGGTCAGGTGGAGGGTATGGCGGACAGATCATAGCTCTGGTCCCAAGCCTCAATCTGGGCCTCTAGCCATGCCATGTATGTCTGGTCAACCGTGCAACGATCATATCATTGGTAATGTGTCCCGTGCCAAGTCAGCAGAATAGGTACAAGTTGCGGGTGATCAAACTAACGAATGACTCGCTCTGTGAAATGATGCTTGACTATGTCGGGACTGTAATGACCCTGCCAGTCGTTCCGAGATCTATAGCCCGTTTCCCCTATTTTTGCTCCTTTATGTGTTAATCAGCTATATTGTATGGTATCGAGTTGGTTGGTTCGGGTCCGGAGTGGTTTTGAAGTGAAAGGAGACAACTTAGTCTCCTATTTAGAAGTATAACTTGGAAAAGTCAACCAGATGTTTACTTATGAGTAAACAATCTCGGATTTTGATCTTTATGGTTCGGTTAGCTTCTATAGGTGATTTTGGACTTAGGAGCGTGTCCGGAATGTAATTTGGAGGTCCGTGGTATAATTAGGCTTGGATTGGAAAAATTGGAAGTTTGGTGATTTTTGGTCGGCAACGGAAAATTTGATATCGGAGTCAAAATGGAATTTCGGAAGTTGGAGTAAGTTCGCAGTGTCATTTGTGACGTGCGTGAAAAATTTGAGGTTATTCAGACGTGGTTTTGGTAAGTTTCAGCGCCGTTTGCAGAAATTGGAACATTAGAAGTTCTTAGGCTTGAATTCGAGGTTAATTTGGTATTTGGATGTTGTTTTGAGAGTTCTGAAGGTTCGACTAGGTTCGTAGGTTGGTATGTGACTTGTTGGTATTATTGGTTGAGGTCCCGAGGGCCTCGGGTGTGTTTCAGGTGGTTAACGAATATGGTTTTGGAGTTGAGAATTGCAGATTTTCTGGTGCAAGGGTCGCAGGCACGGAAGGTGAATTGCAGATGTGGAATTTGGAAAGCTGAGGATGGAGCGCAGGTGCGCAGGCTTGGCCGCACCTGCGAGCCCGTGGGTGCGAGGCATGGGGCGCAAGTGCGAAAGCTGGGGACTTAAGTAAAATGCGCAGGTGCGGCGCCTTGACCACACGTGCGGTCCCGAAGGCACGAAAAATAAGCCGCATGTGCAAAAAGCCTGGCAGAAGGTATATATTGCACACTTTGTGAATTTTGGTTCATTCTTCACCATTTTATTCGGATTTGGAGCTTTTGGGAGTGATTCGAAGAGGGATTCAAGGGGTTTTTCATTGAGGTAATTTGCTTGAACCCTAATACTTGTGTTTTTGGTAATTTACCGTTGTTTAATCATGTAATTAGTGAAGATTAGGGGTGAAGATGAGGGGGTAAGGGCTTGGGAATCGGAGAGTTTGATTCGGGGATTTGAGGGACCAAATGAGGTTGAATTTTGATAAATTTGGTATGGTTGGACTCGTGAGTGAGTGGGATTTCTAGTTTTGTAAATTTTATCGTGTTTCGAGACGTGGGCCCGGGGGCCGGGTTTGAGCCGATTTCAGGATTTTGGTCTAATTTGATAGTTTTTCTTGTGAAATTCATTCCATTAGCGTATATTTCTGCTAATATACTAATTTTGAATAGATTCAGAGCATTTGGAGGCCGAGTCGAGAGACAAGAGCATCGCGGGTTAGAGATTTGACCGGTTTTGAGGTAAGTAACGATTGTAAATCTAGTCCTGAGGGTAAGAAACCCTGGATTTCATATCATTCTACTATTTTGAGGTGACGCACATGCTAGGTGACGGGCGTGTGGGCGTGCACTGTCGGGGATTGTGACTTGGTCCGTCCCGTAGCAACTGTAGAGTTGCATATTTTGTTGAAACTATATAATATTTATGTGTTTTAGAAAGAGTTTATGTAAATTGGGTTGAATGCCATGTTTGGGCTTTGCGCCAAAGCTGTTTGGACCCTTAGGGGCCTTTTCTTATTATCCTCTCACCATTTTCGATTGAAAATCTATACTCAGTCATGGTTATACCTGTTTACTGCATAAATCAGTTTTATTACTCTACTTTGATGCATATAAATGATGTTTTGGCCGAGTTCCCTGTTTTTACTAAAATGCCCGAGTGGCTTGAGATGTTTGTGACTGAGTCAGACCGAGGGCCTGATTTGTGAGGATATTTATGGGATCGGGCTGCACACCGTAGCATGTTTGATATAGGCCGAGGGTCTGAGTGATTTATGCCATGATTTGGCTTGATATAACGCTTGGGCTAAAAGAGCCCCTCCAAAGTCTGTACACACCCCCAGTGAGCGCAGGTACCTAATGAGTGTGAGTGCCGAGTGCTGAGTGACTGGGAGGCATGAGTGATGGCGAGGTATGCCCGAGGGGCCGTTTACGAGTGACTGTGAGGCTTTCCCGAGGGGTTATATATGAGTGATGTTTTGCCCGAGGGGCTGTTTATGATTTCATCATTTTTCACTCTATTTTGCATTGAGCCTCTGTTGAAAAATATCTTTAAATGATTTTTACCGAAACTGGATTTTAAACAACATGATTTGACTCAAATACTGATTTGAAAGCATGTTGTATTTTATTGAGATTTCATGATGTGGACTTTATGTGTTTTACTGCTCAGTCTTCATTTACTGTTGTCACTTACTGAGTTGGCATACTCACGTTACTCCATGCACCTTGTGTGCAGATCCAGGTGTTACTGGACGTACTAGTGAGTGTTGATTTCATCCGTCATGGATCTATCGAAGTTAGCAAGGCAGCTTCCTGGCGATCACAACCCTGCTCTTCTCCCTCCTATCTTCCTATAGATGTTTTTATTTTTTTCCAGACTATATTAGTCTTAGTATTATTAGACAAATATTGTAGATGCTCGTGACTAGTGACACCCGATGTCGGGCTTTTCTTTCCGCACTTTTCATTTGTTTTGAATTCCTTTATGAAGTACTATTATTAAATATCTTGAAATTAGCTTTGAGATTAAGTATCACGTTGTTTTTGGTAATGAGTCGGCTAGCCTAGTACCATAATAGGCGCCATCACGACATGGTAGTTTGGATCGTGACAAGTTGGTATCAGAATCTAGGTTACATAGGTCTCACAAGTCATGAGCAGGTTTAGTAGAGTCTTGCGGATCAGTGCGGAGACGTCCGTACTTATATTCGAGAGGCTGCAGAACCCTTAGGAAAAATCTCACATTCTTGAATTCTTATCGTGCGATTGCATTATTTCTGGTAACTAAACTTCTATTGTTTCATTCTCTTACAGATGGTGAGGAACCACACTACCGGACAGGATGACCAGCCACTAGTTAGGCCCGTGAGAGGCCGAGGCCACAGTCGAGGCTGTGGTAAGGGTAGGGGTGCAGCTCGCAAAACAGTCAGGGTAGTACCTGTAGACCCTCCAGTTGCTCCAAATCAGGTCCTAGTCGCAGATTCTCCAGCAAGACCAGCTCAGGCCCCCTCTGTGCCTATTGTGATTCCTGGCCTTCAAAAGGCCCTAGACCTGATTTTATCAGTATGTACTGGCCTGCTCAGGCGGTTTCAGTTACTACGCCCGCAACCACTTCTCAGGTTGGGGGAGTCACTCAGACTCCCGTCGCTCGCACACCGGAGCAGGTTGTTCAGGGACTTCAGACACCGGGGCACCACCAGCTCAGCCGGTTGCAGCTGATCAGGACTATGTGTTCATGTTATGTCTGAGGATGAGCAGCGCATATTGGAGAGGTTTGGGAGACTCCAGCCTCCGTTATTTAGTGGTGTTGAGGGTGAGGATGCACATGGTTTCTTGGATAAGTGTCAGAGGATGCTCAGTATGGTTGACTTCGATGTGATATTGGCATGGATTGGTTATCTCCATGTCATGTTGTTCTATATTTTCATACTAAAACCCTGACCTTAGAGATGCCGGGATTCCCGAGGGTTGAGTGGAGCGGTTCTATAAAAAATGTACCGGGTATGGTGATTTCATACTTGAAGGCTCAGCATATGGATGAGAAGGGTTGCCTATCTTATTTGGCTTTTGTTAGGGATGTCAATGCAAAGACTCCTACTATTGATTCTGTCCTAGTGGTCCGTGATAATCCGGATGTGTTTCCTGCAGACTTGTGGGGCATACTGCCTGACAGGGATATTGACTTTGGCATTGATTTGGTGCCGAGCACTAAGCCCATTTCTATTCCACCGTATTTTATGGCACCAACGGGGTTGAAGGAATTGAAAGAACAACTTCATGAACTCCTAGATAAGGGGTTCATTCGGCCTAGTATGTCACCTTGGGGTGCAACGGTTCTATTTGTGAAGAAGAAGGATGGTTCCATGAGAATGTATATTGATTACAGGCAGTTGAACATGGTCATAGTCAAGAACAAGTATCCTTTGCCTCGTATTAATGATTTATTTGACAAGATTCAGGGAGCAAGGGTGTTCTCCAAGATTGATTTGAGGTCCGGGTATCACCAGCTGAAGATTCGGGATTCGGATATTCTTAAGACAGCTTTCAAAACTCGTTATGGTCATTATGAGTTCTTGGTGATGCCTTTTAGGCTGACTAATGCCCCAGCAACATTCATGCATTTGATGAACAGTGTATTCTAGCCATACTTGGACTCCTTCATTATTGTATTCATTGATGACATCCTGGTGTACTCTCGTATCCAAGAGGAGCATGCTCAGCATTTGAGGATTGTATTGCAGAGATTGAAGAAGAAGAAGAAGGTTTGTGCAAAGTTCTCCAAGTGTTAGTTTTGGCTCAGTTCAGTAGCATTCTTGGGGCACGTGGTGTCCAGTGAGGGTATCAGGTGGATCCGAAGAAGATAGAGGCGGTGTAGTGTTGGCCTAGAATGTCCTCAGCTTCGGAGATTAGGAGCTTCCTTGGTTTGGAGGCTTATTACCGTCGCCTTTGTGGAGGGATTTTCATCTATTGCTTCGCCCTTGACCAATTTGACCCAAAAAGGTGCTTTGTTCAGGTGGTCGGACGAGTGTGGGGAGAGATTTCAGAAGCTCAACACTGCTTTGACCATAGCTCCAGTGCTAGTTCTGCCATCAGCTTCAGGTTTTTATACTGTGTATTGTGATGCCTCGAGGATAGACATTGGTTGTGTTTTGATGCAAGATGGTAGGGTGATTGCCTATGCGTCGCGTCAGTTGAAGACCCATGAGAAGAATTATCATGACCATGATCTTGAGTTAGAAGCCATTGTTCACGCCTTGAAGATTTGGCATCGTTATTTGTAAGGGGTTCATTGTGAGATTTATACTGATCACCGGTGTCTGCAACATCTGTTTAAGCAGAAGGATCTTAATTTGTGTCAGCGGAGATGGTTGGATCTTCTTAAGGACAATGATATAACTATTCTATACCACCCGGGGAAGGCCAATGTGGTGGCCAATTCTTTGAGTCACCGGGCAGAGAGTTTGGGGAGTTTAGCATATCTTCCAGCAGCAGAGAGACCGTTGGCATTGTATGTTCATGCCTAAGCGGGCCATCTTGTGATATTGGATATTTCAGAGCCTAGTCGGGTATTGGCTTGCGTGGTCTCCAGGTCTTGTCTTTATGATCATATCAGGGAGCGTCAGTATGATGACCTCCACTTGCTCGTTCTTCAGGACAGGGTCCAGCAAGGTGATGCTAGGGATGTGACTATGGGTGATGACACTGAGTTGAGGATGAAAGGCCGGATGTGTGTGCCTAATTAGATGGGATTCGAGAGTTGATTCTTGAGGAGCCCCACAGCTCGGAGTATTCCATCTATCCGGGTGCCGCAAAGATGTATCAGGATTTGAGACATTAATATTGGTGGAGGCGGATGAAGAAGGATATAGTTGGGTTTGTAGCTCGATGTCTCAACGGTCAGCAGATTAAATATGAGCATCAGAGACCGGGTGTCTTGCTAATAACTATGGAATTTAGCCTATTATTTTCTCTCTTTTGCTTGAGTTTTGGATCAAAAATGCTAAAGGTATTCCCGAAAACTAACTTAATGTGCTTGCTTGCAGCGTTTGGTCAAAATGAGGCAAAGAAGCCAAAACAAGCTCATGAATGAGTCAAACTTGCACAAACCAAAGGCTGACCTGGACCGCTGACCGCGATGGAAAAGCACGGCGGCATAAGGTTCACCACTGAGGCGGATACTATTACGCGGTCCGTGATATTGAGGTTCAAAGAAGCCGACTGCGTTGGAAAGTGCGGCCACGAAAAATTTAGCGCGACCGCGATGGGATTTCGCTGAAAGCGGTGCTCGATATTCAGAGACCTTGCAAATTGAAGCTTAACAGATGAACGCGATTCGCGTCCAAAATACGCGGCCACGAAGGAAGATTACACGGACGCGGTGGGTTTTACGTTGTCCGCGAAACAAGTGTTAGTCCAGATTCAAATGGAAAGAAACGCGGCCCGCGCTCGTTATTGTGCGGCAGCGCAAGTCCAAGCGCGGACGCGCCTATTATTACGCGGTCAACAATACCTCTGTAGGGGCATTTTTGTCCAGAAATTTTATATGTGTATAAATAGATCATTTTGACATTTTTAGGTCATGTTTTGTATTAAGGAGTACGTGAACGGCTGAACTTTACCTCTTTGAGTACTTTTAGAGTAGTTTTATCTTTAATATTTAGGTTTTCATCTTGTAATTGAATATTTTGGATATTATTTCATCTCCGTCTTTGATTTCTACCATTATTATGAGTAGCTAGACCCTATAGCTAGGGTTGTGACCCAACCCTAGTGTGGATATTTAATGGGTCTTGAGTTTTAGGGCTTAGTTTTTTATGGGTTAGTGATATTTAGCTTATTTCATGCTTTAATTGTAGAATTGGTGGTTGCAAACACTGATTCATGCCTTTATGACTTAAGCTCTTCTCGAGAAAGAGGGACTAAGTCTAGGAAAAGTAGGCTAACAAGGAATTGGGGTGAATTCAAGATTTTGATAGCCCCAATTAAAGGGTTAAACCTAGATATAATAATACCCGACTTAGGCCAATTTCACTTGCATTGCATAAACACCCAGTTGGGCGTGAGAAAACCAAATCGGGCAAAGTCACTCAAACTACCGAGAGGTATAGAGTGAGTATTTATGTGTGAAGGTTATATCACGACCCCAATAATAACAAGCTAGTCCTGGATTCTCGATCCCATTAGGTACTCACCTAGGTGGAAGTCACTTCCCTAGTGCCTTTTATCACTTGAAAAACTCTCACAAAAATATTGTAGTTAGATTACTCTTTAGCATTCATTAGTATAAAATTAGAATAGAAACAATCACAATCATGGTTAGAAGTGCAATTAGAAGCAACACGCACAACTAGATTAGTTAGAAACCCAACTCCAAACCCAATTAACTCCCTGTGAAAATCGATCCCGTCCTATCGGGTAAAACTGCATCGACCACTCCTCGCTACTATATAGTGGTGCAGGGTTGGAACCAATCACTTTTTGGCGCCGCTGCTAGGGAGTTAGACGGTTTTGGATATCAATATAAATAGTTGTGTGTCTTGTTTTTCTTTCCTTCTGTGTTACTAATTTTTTGTGTGTTAATCTCTTTAGGTACCAATGGCGCATAATGATCCTCTCGGCAATGTTCTCTGAGGGAGGAGGTAGATGATAATGGTGATGATGAGGTTAATCTAGTACCTCCAGCCCAAAGAAAAGGCCTCCATGCCAATTACAATATTACAGACCCCTCCTCCACCTTATCCACGGGTGGCACACTGGGTGCTTCCCAATGAAGGTTATCCAAGTGCGATTGTCCCACCCCGAATCCGGGCGGGCAATTTACAAATTACAAATGTCATGTTGACCTTATTGGAGCAAAGAGGGTTCTTCACTGGAGCTCCCCATCAGATTTCATATAAATATTTAAAGGATTTTGTAGATACCTGTTGGGGTAGCAAACAGACAAACGTGTCGGAGGATGCGCTAAGACTGAGATTGTTCCCTTCTTCACTTATAGGGAAAGCTTTGGACTGGCTTGAGAGGCTCCCCAACCATTCCATAACCACGTGGGATGAGTTTGCTGATAAGTTTATAGCCAAGTTTTTCTCACCGGGTCATATGGAAGCATTAAGGGATGAGATCTTAGCCTTCAAACAGGAACCTAATAAACCTCTTCATGAAATATGGGAGAGATATAAAACTATGGTAAAGGAATGCCCCAACAATGACATGACTGAAGCAATGATTCAGCAGACTTTTTACAGGGGTATTAACACTACCAACCAATGCGTGGTAAATCAGCTAGCTGGGGGAAATTTTATGAAAATGCCTTATGTCGATGCTTGTGACATACTTGATGAAATGGCTGACACTTCTTCAGCTTGGCAGAGTCGGGAAAATGCTCCTCAAGGTGACCTGAATGTAATCAATCTTCACAAGGAACTCCAAGACCACGGACAAGCCATAGCTGAGTTGACAACTACGATGAATCAACCAGGAAAAGCCCAACTTCAGCAAGTCCAAGGAACAAGACAACAAAACACCATGGTGGGGGTGAATTTAATGGTTAACAAGAGGAGACGGCGTGGTCACCAAGTGCAAAGCAATCAAGATCAATATGAACAAAGTGGTAGTGGTTTCAACCAAGAAGACTCTTATGATGACCAAAGAGAGGAAGTCTTGTATGCAAACAACTATCAAGGACAATGGAGCAATGATCCAAATCAACAATGGCGACCACAATGGAATAATCAAAACTAGGGCAATCAAAGCCAAGGGAATTGGAACAATGGAAATAACAAAAACTCTACAATTAGGGGAACAACAACCAGAAGTGGGGGAATAAGGAAACAACAATAGCAATTGGAATGGCAACAACAACAACAATTAGGGAGGAAATGGAAATCGGGGCTCGGGCTTTCAAGGGCCTCCGATTTTTCAACAACCCAACAATCCATCTCCATATCAATATCAAGCGAAAATCTCTTCAAATAATTAGAAGGGGGGGATTGAGAGTATGTTCAAACAAATGATGGAAAGGGATGTCGATTTCGATGCTCAAATTGCCTTCCACACTACTTCTATCTGCAACCTAGAAGCACAAATGGGTCAAATCTCGCAAGCATTGAACACTCGCCTTAAGGGGTCTCTACCAAGTGACAAGTTAGTAAACCCGAAGGGCGGGAACAATACAGGCCATGTCATGGTGGTGACCACAAGGAGTGGTAGAGGTGGTGAAGCAAGTACCTCCAATCAAAAGAAAGCTGTGAGTGATGATGTTGTGTTGCAAAATGATGATGATCCAATAGTTGATGAGCAAGTGAGTGAAGAGAATTTGAATGATATAGTGAGGATCGATATTCATGACAACGAGGAGGAGACTCAAGATGACGTGAACCCATCTAGGGAACACGTGATAGACATACCGGAAATGGTAGTGCCAAAATCCAAGGCTCCTTTGCCACAGCCTCCTCCCCCTTATCCTCAAAGACTTGCAAAGCAAAATAAATAAAACCAATTCAAGAAGTTTATTGAGATGATGAAAAGCTTGTCAATCAATGTGCCCTTGGTGGAAGCACTTGAGCAAATGCCGGGTTATGCCAAGTTCATGAAGGACTTGGTAACTAAAAAGAGATCCATGGATTGTGAGACCATCAAAATGACTCATCAAGTTAGTGAAATTGTGCACTCGATGGCTCTGAAGCTTGAAGATCCCGACGCATTTACAATTCTTTTTACCATTGGGAGTGCGAATTTTGCAAAGGCCTTGTGTGATTTGGGATCAAGTATAAATTTGATGCCTTAATCCATATTCAAGACTTTGGGTATTGGTCAACCGAGATTTACTTCAATGAGATTGAAAATGGCAGATATAACAATGAAAAGGCCGCTTGGTATTATTGATGATGTTCTTGTTCGAGTAGGCAAGTTTATTTTGCCTGCTGATTTTGTGATTCTCGACTGCGATGTCGACTATGAGGTGCCTATAATATTGGGAAGGCCTTTCTTAGAAACAAGGAAGTAATTAGTGGATGTGGAAGCAGGGGAGCTCACCTTACTGGTGGGCGATGAAAATGTTGTATTCCACGTGTTCAAATCAATGAGGCAGCCGAATAGTAATAAACTTTGCTCTTTTGTGGATCTTGTGACGGAGGTGATAGTTAATGATACGAGTGCCATGATCAATGTGGAAGACCCTATGGAAGCAATATTGTTGAACCATGAGGATGATGAAAGGTAAGGCTTGATTGAATGTGCAAATGCATTTCAAGGAATGGGATCCTACTCATATGGGACCCGTAAACTTTCCTTGGACTTGGAAAATGGAAGACTCCACCGACAAATCCCTCGATCGAGGAGCCACCAACATTGGAGTTGAAGCCTCTACCTTCTCACCTCAGGTATGAATTCTTAAGCCCATCTTCTACATTACTTGTTATTATTTCTGCTTGCTTAACCAAAGTGCAGGTAAACTCCACTATTGAGGTGCTTCAAGGAAGAAAAAAGGCAATTGGATGGACCTTAGCTGACATTCAGGGTATAAGCCCCGCCTTTTTCATACATAAAATTATACTTGAGGATGATGCAAAACCGTCTGTGGAACATCAATGGAGGTTGAACGAGGCTATGCAAGAGGTCGTCAAGAAAGAAATTATCAAATGGATTGATGTAGGGGTGGTGTATCCTATTTCGGATAGTGCATGGACTTCACCGGTGCAGTGTGTGCCGAAAAAGGGGGTATGACCGTTGTGACAAATGAGAAAAATGAGTTGATCCCTACTAGGACCATGACCGGATGGAGGGTATGAATGGACTACCAAAAGTTGAACAAAGTGACCCGCAACGATCATTTTCCATTGCCTTTTCTTGATTAAATGTTAGACAGACTTGCCGGGCGTGCCTACTATTGCTTTTTGTATGGGTACTCAGGGTACAACCAGATTCTCATATCCCTGGAAGACCAAGATAAAACTACTTTCACATGTCTGTATGGAACATTTGTATTCTCATGGATGTCGTTTGAATTGTGTAATGCACCCGCTACCTTTTTAACGGTGCATGATGGCTATATCTACGGACATGGTGGAGGACTTCCTCAAAGTCTTTATGGATGATTTAGTGTTGTTGGGGACTCATTTTAAGAACGCTTGGAAAATCTTGACTAGGTGCTATCCCGATGTGAAGAGACAAATCTTGTGCTTAATTGGCAAAAATGCCACTTTATGGTTGAGGAGGGCATTGTCCTCGGTCATAAGATCTCAAAGAACGAAATTGAAGTGGACAAGGCGCAGATAGAAGTAATTTCAAATCTACCTCCTCCTACTTTCGTCAAGGGAGTTAGGAGCTTTCTTGGGCGTGCATGGTTCTACCGAAGGTTGATCAAAAACTTCTCCAAAGTGGTGAATACCTTGTGCAAGCTACTAGAAAAGGATGCAAAGTTTATGTTCAATGAAGAGTGCATGAAGGCTTTTGAGATTCTAAAGTATAAATTGACAACCATTCCAATCATTATCGCACCCAATTAGAGCTCTCCCTTTGAGCTCATGTGCGATGCAAGTGATGTTACGGTAGGAGCGGCTTTGGGCCAAAGGATAAACAAGATATTTCATCCGGTGTACTATGCAAGAAAAATGATGAATGATGCCCAAGTTAATTATACAGTGACAAAGAAAGAGTTGTTAGCAATTGTGTTCGCCATGGAGAAGTTTAGACCTTATCTCATGGGTTCCAAAGTGATTGTTCACACCGATCACGCGGCACTCCATTACTTGATGACCAAAAAGGACTCGAAAGCTAGATTGATGAGATGGATTTTGTTGCTTCAAGAGTTTGACCTCGAGATCATTTATAGAAAAGGAAGTGAAAATCAGGTAGCGGATCGTTTGTCTCGTTTAGAAGAGGAAGGAAGGCCCAAATATGGTCTTGAAATTAATGATGTTTTCCCGGATGAGAAACTCCTCTCGGTTTCTTTGAATGGTATGCTTTGGTTCGAGAATGTTGATAATTTCCTTGTTGTCGGCCTTGTCCCGTGTGAGCTCTCTTCTAACCAAAGGAAGAAACTCAAACAGGACATTTTGGATTATTATTGGGATGAGCCCTATTTGTTCAAGATTTGCAATGATGGGGTGATTCGTAGATGTGTCACAGAGGAGGAGCAAATGAATATACTTGATGTTTGTCATTCCTCGCCCTACGGTGGTCATCACAGTGGGGCGAGAACTACTGCCAAGGTTCTTAGTTGTGGATTTTATTGGCCAACCCTGTATAAAGATGCAAGTGACCTTATGAAGAGGTGCGATGAATGCCATAGAGCTGGGGGAATATCAAATAAGGATTAAATGCCTCTCACTACTATTCTTGAAGTTGACATTTTTGACGTGTGGGCATGGACTTCATGGGACCTTTTGTGAGTTCGTGTGGCAACACTTACATTCTGGTGGGGTTGATTATGTTTCCAAGTGGTTTAAAGCCATGGCTTTGTCCAACATCGAGGCTCGGAGTGTGGTGGAGTTCCTAAAGAAAAACATATTCACACGGTTTGGTACTCCTCGAGCAATCATCAGTGATGGGGGGTCTCATTTCTGCAATAGGGCATTTGACACTTTGCTTTCAAAGTGCGGTGTCAATCACAAGGTGTCAAATCCTTATCACCCCAAGCTAGTGGACAAGTGGAGGTCTCAAACAGGGAAATCAAAAGTATATTGTCAAAAATTGTGAATGCAAATAGAACGGATTTGTCAAGGAAGCTCGATGATGATTGTGGACTTATAGGACTGCATTTAAGACTCCAATCGATATGTCTCCGTACCGGTTGGTGTTTGGGAAAGAGTTCCATTTGCGGTTGAGCTAGAACATAAAGCCATGTGGGCCTTGAAGAGGTTAAATCTTGAGTGGGATGTTGCAGAAAATCTCCGGGTGGAACAACTCAATGAGCTAGACGAGTTCTGATTTCATGCCTATTCAAGATCATCGTTGTACAAGGATATGATGAAATACTTTCACGACAAATATTCCCAAAACAAGTAATTCAAGGAGGGTGATTTGGTTATTCTCTTCAATTCCCGGTTATGACTGTTCCCGAGAAAGCTTAAGTCCAAATGGAATGGCCCCTTTGAAGTAGTGCATGTAACACCATTGGGTGCTATTGACTTGAAAAACAAAAATGGTAAAATCTTCAGGGTTAATGGGCACCGAGTGAAGCATTACTTGGGAAAGTTGGATGACATCCATGTGGTGATTTGGTTATTCTCTTCAATTCCTGGTTACGACTGTTCCCGGGAAAGCTTAAGTCCAAATGGAGTGGCCCCTTTGAAGTAGTGCATGTGACACCCTTGGGTGCTCTTGACTTGAAAAACAAAAATGGTGAAATCTTCAGGGTTGATGGGCACCGAGTGAAGCATTACTTTGGCAAGTTTGATGACAGCCATGTGGTGGCCTTGATCAAGTTCCAATGATGATGGTAACCTGCATCATGCCGCGACGTTAAATCAGGAGCTTCTTGGGAGGCAACCCAAGTGTTTTTTTCTTTCATTTTCATTTTCTTCTTAGAATGGGCTCTATTTTGAACTAACTGGTTGTGAGATTTGTGTAGAAATTGTTTGTGATTTGGCTAAGGACGGGAACTACGCGTAACGCGCTCAAAATTTTGCAATCAGCGAGAGCTTTTCGCGGCGGCATAATTGTGCAGCGGACACACACTTGAAAAGTCCAGAATATCAAGTCTCTGAAGTTGAATTTGCGTCTGCGGTGGTAACTTCGCGGTCAACGATGGACATTCGTAGCCGTGCCCCTTTTTCCGCTCTCAATGGAGTTTGCCATCAGCAACCATTCTAAAATGCAAAAAGCGCGGACCGCAGTGGAATTCCGCGGACCGCACCCAGGTAGGTTGGCTGGTCCTTCTGTTTTAAGTATAAATAGACGGGACCATCTCCTTTTACACTTTTTGAACTCCCACTTCTCAAAGCGACATAACACTGTTCATCTTCTACTCTTTGATACTCACTCCCATAGTACTAACCAAGAGTCATTTCTCTACTTCAATTCTCACAACTGGTTGTCACACCTCATTTTTCCTCTGGTAAGGTTGGATAAGGGAGTTTTTCCAATTTAAGTGACATTATTCGATTTTTGGGATTATTTATTAATTTCAGAGTCGCCACCCGAATTTTAACGGTGTTCCGGGACACCATTTTATTTTTTAAATCCCAAACCGAGGAAATTTTGACTCTTTGTTAAATTGTCTGCAAACTAGAAATCCGGATAAGGAATTCTGTTAACCCAGGAGAAGGTGTTAGGCACTCCCTAATTCCGTGGTTCTAGCACGGTTGCTTAACTATTAATATTTGTCCTAATTATCTAATTATTTACATATTTTAAACCTATTGTGCTTTTTAGCCTTTTTCACTTTTTAAACCGCTTTTAATATTTATGAATTTATCTTGAAATAAGTCACGATGTCGTGCACTTATTTGTTTTTGGACACATTATAACTACGCCACATGAAATGCACCCGCAATTACAACATGTGATTTTTATTATAGTTTAAAGTTGAAGACGGGGACATGAGTTGTCGCATCCGCGTGTAGATTACATAGTCAAGACTATGGTCGTGACAGTTTTATAATACCCATTTGTGGCGATGTTCGAGTTTCTATTTTTTCGAAAGAGCATTTTGGTTTTAAGATCGATTAGGACGTTTACGGATTTATCTTGGACAAGTTACGATGGCGTACACTTGTTGTTTTTGGGCACATGGAAAAAATGTCACATGAAATGCATCCGTGATTGCTATGTGTATTTTTATTAGTTATTTAGAGTTAAGGGTCGGGGGCATGAGTTGCCACTCCCGAGTGTAGTTTATTGTAATTTTGGGGTAATGATCAATTTTTGTCAAGTTTCCAAAGTAAAGGTATTCATTCTACCTAAGGATTACCTAAAATGATGTTCAGAAGCCTAAAGGTAACATGTTTTGGGCTATGGACCTGTTTTAGCCCAATTTTATCATTTCACTCTTTGGCCAATCCTAATTGTGACTAATTTTTCAATAAGGGTGAAGCCTTTGATTAATTTGAATACTTCGTGATAGGTCAACAAACAAAGTTTCGCAAGACTTAAAACAATCCATATTTCAGTCTAACAAAAGTAGGAATATGCTAACACAATACGCATCATTCATGGATATATATATTTGTACACGCTTATACAGATATGCAAGAGATTTTTTGGTCACCGATCTTGTTCAAATTTGGTGAACTCGAAATAGAATTTTATAACCTTAAAGAGAACGTGGTACAAACAATTTTGTTTTTACCAAATTCGATTTGCTAACTTAATGATTTTTAACAATCCCAGTAGCCTAAATAAATGCCTTTTGAATTCATGATTCATATGTATTAAGCTTTATCTATTTCAGACAGGCTACAGAATGTGAGATGAATCAAAAAGATGTTTTTAGTTACTAATTTTGTAAGATAACTTATTTTGGAAATTCAGCTAATATTATGAAGAAACTTCGTATAGACTAATTCGAGTACAAATTCATGCTTTTGATCTAATTATCTACTGTTATTAAGCTACTTCTTAGAGCAAATAACTCTAATTGTTAGGCCTACCTGCTCCCTTATGGCCCAATAGCCTAGGGAGCTAAACCTGATTAAAGCCCTAATGGGATGTTTCATCGAGCTGGCCCAATTTTGGATTTAGCAAGGAAAGTAAAATAAGAAGACGAAAACAAAAGCTAAAATAATAGTTTACAGTTCATATTTACAACTAAAAATACAAGAACTATAGTATTACATCTCATTTCCTTATGAAATACAATTTCCTAAAAGATGAAAACAATGAGTAACAAGAATAAAGAAGGGGAAGAACTGCTACTGTGCGAGTCAGCCTTCAGAGACTTTGGAATCTGTATTTTTCAATGCTAATCTAAAATTGTAAGTCAAAGGTTTGAGTACTTGGACAGTATTAACAACAGACCTTTGGGCATTTGTGAGATTAATTTAACCATAAGAGGAAGTTAGATTCAACCTTAATGATTCCCTAGGAGAACAAAATATGTTCCTGCCTTTTATGGACTGAATCTAACCATAGAAAGGGTAAGATTCCAATCCAATGATATTACCTTGTCTAGACTCTTAACAATTATCTTTATGTTATGCAACAGATTTTAGCAAGCAGTTATTCAAATGTTTTGACTGTTATGGGCATTTTGAGGAGTGAATCCGACCATTTTATGATTTCGGATTCACTTTCCTAAAGCTCCTTCTTATTACACACTTATGCCCTTTAAAGGATAATTTTCAGCAAGCTAAACTACTGTTTATGCACTATCAATGGGTTGAATTTGACTATTAGAAATTCAGATTCATCTACACTAGTGCTAGCTTAACATAATTTCAAACCATATAGAGGCTTTCTTATTTAGGCATTTTAGAGGACGAATCTGACCATTCAAGGGTTCAGATTCCTCAACTCTAATGCCTTTTTAACTACATACGTTGTACCCTTTTGAGGGTGAATTCCAGCCATCTATGCTACTGCTTTGTGCACTATTGTGGGGGTGAATTTGACCATTGAAAGGTCAAATTCATCTACCCTAGTGCAATTTATCTTTCTAACATGCTAAACACATATGAAATTACCACCTAGCTATCAAACGTTAAGCTTATTAACAAAAACTCAGCACATAACCAAGCAGATTCCAAGAGTTGCATGCATACACTCAGATAATGATAATCTTACTTTAGTTTCTACATTAAGAAAGGAGGAGAAGAAGATTCAGATTCACATATTCTTGAAGAAAACACAACATGAACCAACAAGTTTAAAACAAGGTCTGAATTCAATAATTTTGTATAAAGTTCATTGTTACATACCTTTAAAGAGAAAGAAAAACCAGCAAGAGACTTGACCAAATAAAGGTCAAGTATGAACAACAAGCAGCAAGAAAGAAGAGAAATCAGCAACATCAACAACAACAACAACAGAAAACCAGAGAGAACCAGTACTCTGCAATAACCAAACCCAGAAATCTTGAGTACAAATACTTAGGACTCCCAGCAATCAGACTCCAAAACAAAAACAAAAAACGCCAAAGGAACTGAGAACCAATTCCTCTAAAAGAAATCAGATTTTTCTTTTCTAATAATAACTTCTTCTTTTTTAATGAGAAGTATTCTGTATTTCAGCAGCTCAGAGAGTGTCCAAAAAAAGTGTAACCCCCCATCTCTAGAAAGAGGGTCTATTTATAGGATATTTGGGAATGGGATATTCTTTTGAATATTCCCTATCCAAAGCTGAAAAATAACACTCAATAGTACATAGGGCAGCTGTCAACCCTATCTTTGGGACAGCTGCCCCTATTCTAGAACTTTCTTACTCATTAAAAAACCTTTTTACCCTTGCAAATCTGATTTCCTAAACTGAGTTACCTAATGTACCCCTTGGAGTCCCTGAATTTACCATTGGGTAATCAAGGTTAAACTCACTTGGGTTATTATTTAACTCTAGTTACCTAAACCTAGTCAGGTTCCTTAGTTAACTAGGACTGATAAGTATTATTAGCTTGATGCTAGTTTACTTAGCTTAATTAAAACTAATCTTGATTCCTTAAGCTTTGGTGAATTATTTTAGATTTAAACCTAATTGTGATTAACTCAATTTGTGTCATTATACTTAATCAACCTGATTGAGTGATCAACTTATTTAACCATTAGTGAAGGCTGCAATTAACTAACTCTTAGCTTAGTATGTAATTGGCTTATTAAATGTTGACTAATTGAGATGATTAACTCACTAATCAATCTTTGATTTTAAGTGAGCTATTTTCAGGTTCTAGGTTAGTTAGTTTAGGTCTTTAGAGTTAGTTTCCGAATGTACTGTTAGTTATCTTAGTTTCAAGGGTATACCTAATAAAACTAATTAATAGTTAAGTAATCAAACCACTAAATTAAAGATGAGTTGAGGCGAAATCAATTCAACAATAAACTAAAAATCAGAAAACAGGTTAGGGGGTCGAACAACTGAGCATAATATACAAAGAAAAACTAAACATGGTCAATCAACTGATGCAAGAACATGAAAAACTCATGAATCATCAAAACCAGAACTATATCATTCCAATATCCAAACAGGGTTCAATTAACCTAAGCATGCATGTGTGAACCAAGTCTATACTAAGAACATGTTTTAAAAAATATTTTGGGGCTTCGAACTAATCAAGCATGAACAGGTGAAAGAAAGTAATCAAAATAGTGATAAAGTCATAAGTAAACAGTGACACAAAGAAGAAAATAAAACTGATTAAACTACATCTATTCATGCTTAAAAAAACACGAAACAAATAGAAAGGAGAGGGGGGATACCCGTAAAAGAAAGGTTTGGCCGGCAAAAATTGAAATAGCCGGACCTTGGCCGGACTCCGGAGGGTTTGAAAACGAGTCAAACCCACATGAATCAATTGCTATTATCAAGAGCAACTGACTCATGTAGGTCTGAATCGTTGAATCGTTCGAAGTCGACCGTTGTAGCATTTTAGGTTTTTCAGATTCTTAGATCTGAAATCGAGTGATTTTGGGTGGGATTTTGGGGAAACTGATGGTGGGATGGGGTTAAGGGTGAGGAGAGGGTTGTAGGGTGAAATTTGGGGTGGTTTGGAGATGGTCCGCCACCGTTAGGCGAGTTCCGGTGGAAGAAACCTAGGGCGGCTAGGGTTTGGTCGAGGCAGAAGAGAGAGAGACAAAGGGGAGGGGAGGCGGATAGGGTTTGGTGGGGGTTGGACTTTGATGGAAATGAGGGGGTTGGTGAGTGTTTGGACATATATATAGTTAATGGATAATGAGTTCTCAACCGTTGGATCTGGAAAGATCAACGGTTGAGATCTTTCGATTTAATTTGAACGGTGTCGTTTTGGGTACTGGAGCCGAACCGGGTAGGAGGTGTATTGGGCTGGTTCGTTTGAGTGTATAGATATAGGGATCGGGCCTGGGTATTTCTTGGCCCAGGTCCGATTTAAATCTCTTTTTAAACTAAACTAACTACTTAATTAATTTAAATTAACTTAAAACTCCACAAAAATGTATTAATTAATTCTAATTCAGTCTATTTAGAGATTGATTGGTAAATAAAATAAGGGTGAAACAATTAATTTTGACACTCATATATTTTAAAAGAAAAAATCAATTTTCACAATTTGTTCGAAAAAATGACTAAATTTAGCAATTAGTTATTAAAACTATATTACATCAAATAATCATCATCCGTTTTGTTATTTTATTCAATTAATTACAAATAATGAATATATAATTCCTTGATAATAATGATGCGCCTAATTTCGCAAGATTAAATAATTTTAAGGATGAATTATGAATATGAAAATGCAAAATAAATTCACAATTAACACTAAAATTCAACAAATAATTGTGAAATTAATTTATTTTATTGAATTTTGTAGGAGTATATGGTGGGTGAAAAATCACATGCTCACAGCTGCCCCTCTTTGCTCGGAAACATGAAGAGTTTTCGAGCAAAGACGAAGTGAGCGGCGATAAACGACCTTTACTCATTCATATGTTCCATTGTGAAGCGTTTATGAAAAGTTTGACTGAACCCTGCTTCAAAGGTTGCCTACATATCCTTGGCTATAAAGGAATCAGGTCAGTATAGTTCTGGAGGTTTTCGTAGCTGGGACTACCGAGTAATTGTGGTTTCACTGCGGTTGCTCCTATTACTGCTGCTGATCTCCTTATTACACCCAAGTACAAAACGAAGGACTAACTAAAACCTATCAGCTGCTAAATTACAAGATTCCTATCTAGGACTTGGTCTTGAGTCTTGATCTTTTGCTGGCTCTAACCTGGATCCTAGTGCTTGTTAATCGCAGATGCTGGTTTTGTCTTATCGTTCCTCGGATCAAAGCAGGATATATTGGACGGATGACTTCAATCTCGTCCTGAATAGTCCACATCTTCCCCGTTTGTGCACTTTTGGATTCAATCTTCTCTTTCTTCTTTTTGTTTTGTTATTTTTTGGATCGAAACTTCTTCTTTTGATCGTCTCGAGTTCCAATATCCTAGAAACGTAATATGCACAACATCAAAACAAACAAACGAAATTTTCTGCCCCAGTATTCACTAGGAAAATTTCGTGAGTTATTGTAACAAACTCTATGCTACTTCATTATTGAAAGTAATGAAAAGCCGGGACTGGTGCACCCAGAATTACTGCAGACTAGGGAGTGGATACCCTATATCTCAAAGCGGTATCAACTAGAGGCTGGGAGCCCTATGTTTCAGAATGAAATCAACTAGGGATTGTGTACCCTATGTTGGAAAAGAAATCAACCAGGGAGTGTATACCCTTGATTGGAAAAGAAAACGTCAACTAGGGAGTGTATACCCTTGACTGGAAAAGAAAGCGTCAACCAGGGAGTGTATACCCTTGATTGGAAAAGAAAGCATGTATACCCTTGATTGGAAAAGAAAGCATCAACCAGGGAATGTATACCCTTAATTGGAAAAGAGAGCATCCACTAGTGAGTGTATACCCTTGATTGAAAAAGAAAGCATCAAGCAGGGAGTGTATACCCTTTATTGGAAAAGAAAACATAACCAGGGAGTGTATACCCTTGATTGGCATCGACTACGGGAGTGTATACCCTGCGTCGGGAAAAGAAAGCATCAACCAGGGAGTGTATACCCTTGATTGGAAAAGAAAACATCAACCAGGGAGTTATACCCTTGATTGGAAAAGAAAACATTAACCACGGAGTGTATACCCTTGATTGGAAAAGAAAGCATCAACCAGAGAGTGTATACCCTTGATTGGAA
>MDKI01161091.1:0-16477 GCA_005239505.1 Nicotiana paniculata | reverse complement strand
AGCAATTATCGATTAATTAGCAATCATGAGTGAATTATATGAAAGGGAGAGTTAATTAGAATGTAATACGCGTGGTGAATTAATCACAACCCTGGAATATTTGTCTCTATTGAATACACAACAATACTCTCGTTACTTGATAATTAGTTCATATAATTGTAGAATAAATTAGTTATATTCTTGGATTTTGTTTTTGCTCGATTAAATATCAATTAGAGTGATTCAATAAGTTGTTTACGCAAGTCCCTGTGGGTTCGACATTCGATTTAACATTATGTTACTGGCTACGACCACGTATACTTGCGTGTGCGATTTGGACCGACACTGCCTGAATCATGGAGTGATTACAAAAATAACTTAAAGCACAAACAGAAAAATTTCACTATTGAGGAAATTGTGACCCATATCTTAATTGAAGATTCCAACAAAAAAGAATCTGCCAAAGCTAGGATGACATCTCTTAAAGCAAACTTAGTGCAAAGAAACAACAACAACTGCAAAAGGTATGAGAATAAGTCTCAAGGTTACAAGCCTAAAAATCCTAACCTTAAAAGAAAAAAAGGCTATTTTTTTATTTGTAAAAAACCAGGCCATCATGCCTCACAGTGCAAGTACAGAGCAGGAAATGACAAAGGAAAAACTAATACTCTTAAGGCTAACTTAGCGAAGGAGGTGATATTATTGCAGCTTTCATTTCTCAAGTAAATATTATAGCACATGCAAAAGAATGGGTGATAGACTCTGGGGCTACTCGGCACATTTGTGCAAATCGAGAAGCATTTTACTCTTATACTCCTGTAGAGGATGATAGAGAAGAAGTCTACCTTGGAGACTCAAGTACTACCAAAGTCTTGGGTAAGGGTAAATTTCTCCTGAAACTCACTTCGGGAAAAACTCTATCCCTTGTTGATGTACTGCATGTTTCCTACTATAGAGGGCAAACTTGATCTCTGCATCCTTGTTGGGAAGAGCCGGAGTGAAAGTGTCATAATCTGATAAGATCATAATGACCAAAAATAATGTGTTTGTGGGAAAGGGTTATTGTAACAAGGACTCTTTGTACTTAATATTTCTGATGTTATCAATGGAAATGCATCTGCTTCTGCTTATATGGTTGAGTCTATTTCTTTATAGTATGCTAAACTAGGACATGTTAATGTCGCGTATATAAAGAAAATGCAGTCACTAGGATTAATATCTGGTATAGACTCAAATAATATTGACAAGTGTGAAATATGTGTTGAAGCTAAAAGTACTAGAAAGACATGTTTTCCAGTAAATAGAGAAACTGAATTGTTATCTTTAATTCACACTGATTTAGGCGACTTAAAGCAGACTATGACTAGAGGTGGTAAAAGATATCATGTGACTTTTATTGATGCTTTTTCTAGATATATTAAGTTGTATTTGCTTAGAAATAAAGATGATGCATTTAATGCTTTTATTTCTTATAAAACTGAGGTTGAAAATCAACTTAGTAGAAAAATCAAGAGAATTAGATTTAATAGAGGTGGAGAATATTTATCTTTAAATGATTTTGTGAAAAGAATAGAATAATTCATGAAGTAACTCCACCTTATTCACCTGAGTCAAATGGAATAGCTGAAAGGAAAAATAGAACATTGAAAGAGATGATGAACTCTATGTTAGTCAGTTCTAATGCTCCTGATAATTTGTGGGGTGAATTATTTTATCTGCTTGTCACTTACAAAATAGAATACCATATAGAAGAACTGGCAAAACTCCTTATGAATTGTGGAAGGGTTATAAACCTAACTTGAAATATTTAAAAGTGTGAGGGTGCCTTGCTAAAGTTCTTTTGCCTGAACCTAAAAAGAAAAAAATAGGCTCTAAAATTGCTGATTGAATGCTTATTGGATATGATGAACATAGTGTTGCATATAGATTTCTTGTTTTAAAAAGTGATGTGCTTGATTACAACACTATAATTGAGACAATGAATGGTGAGTTCTTTGAATATATTTATCCATTGTCTAATAAAATTTCTCATATACCTGTTGAAACAAATAATAAAATTACCTCCAATGAGGAACTGAGAAGGAGCAAAAGGCCTAAGAAAGAATATTTTTCTTATGGAAATGATTTTCAAACTTTTCTTGTCGATAATGAACCATCAAATTATTTTGAGGTTATATATTCTTCAGATGCTAAATATTGGAATGTCACGACCCAAATTCCCAACCCACGGGATCGTGATGGCGCCTAACACAATACTTGCTAGGCAAGTCGATGTTAGAAATTTATTAACCATTTCCTTTTAAAGTTCACTTACACATAATAGAACAATTTAAAAGTAAATACTGAATCTAATATTTTCCACTAAATAATTCCATGAATAGTAATAAGGAGCAATAGTTAATCCGAACCACGAACTAAATATATAACTATAAAACTACTCCAGGGTCTGGTGTCACAATTCACGAACTACTAAGAATACTACAAATAATAGATGAAAGAAGTATACGTGTCTATTTCGAATGAAATAAAACAACATCTATAAAGTAAAGAGAAGACTCCAGGAGTCTGCGGACGCCAGCAGATCTACCTCGTGTCTCCGAACGAAAGTGCTCGGCTACTAAGATCTCCTAACTCTGGCCGGTACCTGGATCTGCACAAAAGAGTACAAAGTATAGTATCAGTACAACCGACCCCATGTACTGAGTAAGTGCCGAGCCTAACCTCGACGAAGTAGTGACGAGGCTACGGCGGGGCATTAACAATATAACATGTGAACAATATATATAATAAAACAAGAAAGAAACAATAATAATGATAAATAACTAGTAACTCTGCAACAATAAATAAAAACCACTAGGGTAACTCTTTTCAGATATCAACTATAATTAACTCCTCAAAATTTCCAAGTTTAATTTAAATCACAAATAAAAATCAGAGTATGAAAACCTTTTTAATAAAACCGGGGTTTTACAAATCCTTAGTTTTGAAAATCAGTAAAACATAAATATTCACCCTTATCGCTCCTTGTTGCGGTGCCCAACCCACTCCCACATGTCCACCATTATTGCTCCTCTCTATATATATCACCCTTATTTCTCCTGTTGCGGCGTGCAACCCGATCTCACCTGTCCACCCTTATTACTCTTTATTGCGGCGTGCAATCCGCTCACACCAGACATATCATATCAGTTTATTAATAAAAAAACTTTCACAATTCAGGCCAAGCCTTTCACAATATTTTTGTATACCCACAATTATAAACAGAAGCTGTAAAACTCATAAACTTCATCAATTATCATTTCATAACGAAGTCAACTGGAATTTATATATATATCGTAACACTGACAACCAGCTCAATCCTTAAGTAACACAACAAAACCAAGAGAACATCCAACACTTCGAAATTACTTGAAGCAATGCTTAAAAATGAATCAACGAATCCAAATAGACATAT
The DNA here is from genome assembly GCA_005239505.1 of Nicotiana paniculata. Classification (NCBI taxonomy): domain Eukaryota; kingdom Viridiplantae; phylum Streptophyta; class Magnoliopsida; order Solanales; family Solanaceae; genus Nicotiana; species Nicotiana paniculata. Next base: position 13,044 of record MDKI01161091.1, on the reverse strand, counting down.
AAACCTCAATGATCATGAAACAATTACGCCTAGAAGCAAATAATTGGAAAACGGGGAAGGGATCATATTTAACAGAAAATTTGGTGGTGCATAGATACCCGTCACCTCTCCTATACGCCACACACATGCGAATTCACATAACATTAAGTTGGGAATTCCTATTCCCTCAAGTCAAGGTTAAACCAAGCACTTACCTCAATTTCGCAGGCCACTCACTGCTCATTTACAGCTTTTCCATTCAAATTTTTCTCTAACCCCCTCGAATCTAATCATAATTAGCTCAATATCATTAATTAAGGCTAAAGGAAGTAACTTTACTGAAAATTTATGATTTTTCTAAGTTTTCTCAAAAAAAGTTAAAACCCGACCCCAGGCCCGCTTGGTCCAAACTCGGGATTCGGACCAAGTTACGTTTACCCATTCATTCCTGAGCCCGAATATGCCACTAGTTTTGAAATCCAACCTCAATTCGAGGTCAAAATCTCATTTTTATAAAATTCCCTAATTCTACCCAAACTCTCAATTTTTACCATGAAAATTCTTGATTTTAGATTGAAATGTGATGAAAATCATTGGGTAATTAAAAGAGATAAGTTTAGAATTTTTTAACAACACTTTGGGGATGAATTTGTGTGAAGAAAATCGCCTCTAGGTCTTCTTAGTTCGAAAAATATGAAGAAAAAGGGTTGGGGTTCTAATTAAGTGAACCCACTGCCCGACCCTCGCACTTGCGGTGCTTGGGCCGCATTTGCGCATCCGCAGGTGCGGATAGGGGGCCGCTTCTGTGGAATGGGACTGGGCCCTTGGGGCCGCATCTGCGAACGGGTTTCCGCTTCTGCAGTCCCGCTCCTACGTTAGGGAGTCCGCATCTGCAGAAAAGGGAAAATTGGCCATGGTCGCACTTGAGAGCTCGCACCTGCGGCCAAAGGCTCGCAGGTGCGGGCACACCAGAACTGGTGCACGAGCAGACTTTTCAAGTTTAAAACATCCTTAAGCCTACCCGAAAATCAAACATGCACGCAAGTCTAAAAATATCATACGGGCTTGCTCGTGGGATCAAATCATGAAAATAACATTTAAAACTACGGCTTTAACCTCAAAACTCACCATTTTTCTCAAGAACACTTAACTTTCACTATTTCTCAACCGGACGTTCGAATCACGTCAAATCAACTCCGATTCTTACCAAATTTCACAGATAGGATGTAAACATCATAAAAACCCTGTATCGAGTTTCGGAACCAGAATACGGGGCCGATACCAATGGTTTTAAACATTAATTAATTTCTTTATTTCATTAAAAATCCAGTAAAATAATTTCTTTCTAAAATTAATTTCTAAGGCTAAGGACCTCGGAATTCAGTTCCGAGCATACACCCAAGTCCCATATTTTACTGCGGACCTGCCGGGATCGTCGGAACACAGATCTGGGTCCATTTACTATTGAACAAAGTCAACTAAAACCAAGTTTTAAATTCCAAAAAATTACCATTTCTCATATTTTCACATAAAAGCCTTCCGGTTTCACGCTCGGACAGCACACGCAAATCGAGGTAGTTAAAATTAATCTTTTTAAGGCTAATGAACCTGGAGTGGAGTCTTAATTTATATGATGGCTCTTTGGGTCATCACAATCTCCACCTCTAAAACAAACGTTCGTCCTCGAACGGACATAGAAAATTACCTGAACTGGAAAATAAGTGGGGATATCTACTCTGCATGTCCGACTCGGACTCCCAAGTAGCTGCCTCAACATGCTGACCCCTCCACTGAACTCGAACTGAAGGGTATCTCTTTGATCTAAATTGACGAACCTGCCGATCTAAAATGGCTACCGGCTCCTCCTCATAAGTCAAATCTTTGTCCAATTGGACAGAGCTGAAATCTAACACGTGGGACGGGTCACCATGATATTTCCGGAGCATAGATACATGAAATACCGGATGAACTGAGGATAACCCTGGAGGCAATGCAAGTCTATAATCTACCTCCCTCACTCTATCAAGAATATCAAATGGTCTGATATACCTAGGTCTCAACTTGCCCTTCTTCCCAAATCTCATGACATCCTTCATGGGCGATACCCGAAGTAATACTCTCTCTCTCCAACCATGAATGCCACATCCCGAACCTTACGATCGATGTAACTCTTTTTCCTAGACTGAGCTGCACGAAGTCGATCCTGTATAATCTTGACCTTATTTAAGGCCTCTTGAACTAAGTATGTACCCAATAACCGAGCCTCTCCCGACTCAAACCATCCAATTGATAATCTACACCACCTACCATATAATACCTCATAGGGAGCCATCTGAATGCTCGACTGATAACTATTATTGTAGGAAAACTCCGCTAATGGAAAAAATTAATCCCAAGAACCTCCAAAGTCGATAACACAAGCGCGGAGCATATCCTCTAGAATCTGAATAGTACGCTCGGACTGCCCGTCCATCTGAGGATGAAATGTTGTGCTCAGCTCAACTCGGGTACCCAACTCTTGCTGAACTGCCCTCCAAAAGTACGAGGTAAACTACGTACCTCGATTAGAAATGATAGACACGGGCACACCGTGAAGGCGAACAATCTCTCGAACATATATCTCTGCCAACCGCTCCGAAGTGTAAGTACTTGCACTGGAAGGAAATGTGCTGATTTAGTCAACCTATCCACAATAACCCAAATGGCGTCGAACTTCCTCTGAGTCCGTGGGATTCCAACAGAAGTCCATAGTGATACGCTCCCACTTCCACTCAAGAATTTCTATCTGCTGAAGTAAACCACCAGGTCTCTGATGCTCATATTTCACCTGTTGGCAATTCAAACAACGAGCCACATAAGCAACAATATCCTTATTCATCCTTCACCACCAGTAGTGCTGTCGCAGGTCCTGGTACATCTTGAAAGCACTCAGTTGAATTGAATAATTAGAACTGTGAGCTTTTTCAAGGATCAACTCACGCAGGCCATTGACATTAGGCATACACATACAACCCTGCATCCTCAAAACACCATCATCTCCAACTGTAACCTTCTTGGCACCACCGTGTCGAACTGTGTCCCTAAGGACCATCAAGTGCGGGTCATCATACTGCCGATCTTTGATACGCTCGAATAAGAAAGACCGAGCAACTGTACAAGCTAGAACATGGCTGTGCAAAATATCCAACCTCACGAACTGATTAGCCAACGTCTGAATATCTGAAGCTAACGGTCTCTCACCAACTGGAATACATGCAAGGCTGCCCATACTTACTGCTTTCCTACTCAATGCATAGGCCACCACACTGGCCTTTACCGAATGATACAATATAGTGACGTCATAATCTTTCAATAACTCTAACCATCTCCTCTTTCTCAAATTAAGATCCTTTTGCTTGAACAAGTAATGGAGGCTATGATGATCCGTGTAAACCTCACATGGCATGCCGTAAAGATAGTGCCTCCATATTTTCAATGCATGAACAATGGCTGCCAACTATAAGTCATGGACATGATAATTCTTCTCATGAATCTTTAACTGCCGAGACGCATATGCTATCACCCTGCCCTCTTGCATCAATACCGTTCCCAACCCAACGCGGGAAACATCATAATATACCGTGAAAGATCCTGAATTTGATGGCAACACCAATACAGGTGTTGAAGTCAAGGCTGTCTTGAGCTTATGGAAGCTCGCCTCACACTCATCCGACCATTTAAATGGGGCACCCTTCTGAGTCAATCTCGTCATCGGGTCGCTATAGACGAGAACCCCCCACAAAACGACAGTAGTATCCTGTCAAACCCAAGAAGCTCCTGATTTCTGTGGCTGAAGTGGGTCTAAGCTAGTTCTTGACTCCCTCTATCTTCTTAAAATCTACTTGAATACCCTCTGTTGATGCGACGTGACCCAAGAAAGCTACTGAATCTAACCAGAATTCACACTTTGAAAATTTTGCATACAACTGTATCCCTCAAAGTATGGAGCACTATACGGAGGTGTTGTTCATGTTCCTCCCGACTGCGGGAGTATATAAGAATATCATCAATGAACACAATTATGAAAGAATCCAGATAAGGCTTGAAAACTCGATTCATCAAATCCATAAAGGTTGTTGAGGCATTAGTCAAGCCAAAAGACATCAGCAAAAATTCATAGTGCCCATATCTTGTCTGAAAGGCTGTTTTAGGAGCATCAGACACCCTAATCTTCAACTGATGACAGTCCAATATGGAATAATAAGGTGACAACCAATCCATGCCCAATATGACATCAAAATTGACCATGTCAAGAAGAAACATGTCTACACTAGTTTCTAGACCCTCAATAATGACTATGCACGAACGATATACACAATCTACAATAATAGCATCCCCTACCGGCGTAGACACATAAACATGGACACTCAAAGAATCGCGGGGCACAACCAAATACGAGGAAAAATAGGATGACACATAAGAATAAGTAGACCACGGATCAAACAAAACTGAAGCATCTTTATTACAAACTGAAATGGTACTTGTGACAACTGCATCGGAGGACTTCGCCTCGGGTTTGGCTGAAAATGCATATAATCGGGGTTGGGCCCCACCACCCTGAACTGCATCACCGGGAGGACCCCTGACAGGTAGTCCCCCACCTCTAACGGGCTGGCCACCACCTCTAGCGCACTGGCCTCCACCTCTAGCATGCTGACCTCCACCACTAACATTCTGACCTCTACCTCTGACTACCTGACCCCTACCCCTGGCTGGCTAGGCAGGTGGTGTTGCAGCTGGTGCCGGAACTATAGCACGAGAACTCTGGTACTGAGGCTGATTACCCAAAAATTTCGGATAAGATATCCGAATGTGTCCGTACTCACCACACTCATAACAACCATCCTGATACTGAGGCTGACCACGATAATAACTCTAAATAGAAGATGCTCTGATAAGGGCTGACTGATCAGAATAAGGTAAGTAAGAACCACGACCACCTGAGGCACCATGGGACATCTGAAGTGCTGAATTAAATGGCCTGGAAGAATGGCCTCTACCCTGAGTATCTCCACCCCCAGACGAGGCACCACTGAATCTACCAGAAAGGCGAGGTCTCTTATCTGACCCCTGATCTCCCATCCCGAGAACCGTCTCAACTCTCCTGGCCACATTGGCTGCATCCTGAAATGAAATCTTAGTCCCTGTCTCCTTAGCCATCTGCAACCTGATGAGCTGGGCTAGGCCCTTAATAAATCTCCTAACCCTCTCCCTCTCGTGGGCAATAGAAGAATAACATGCCTAGCCAAATCCACAAAACGATTCTCATACTGGGTAACTGTCATGCCACCCTGCTGAAGACACTCAAATCGACGACACTTCTCTTCTCTGGTAGTGATAGGCAAAAATTTCTCCAAAAAGAGGTGAGAAAACTGATCCCAAGTCAGAGAAGGTGACCCAACTGGTCTAGTCAACAAATAATCCCTCCACCATTTCTTGGTGGAGCCAGTCATCTGAAACGCAGCGAAGTCGACCCCATTGGTCTCCAAAATACCCATATTACGAAGAACCTTATGACAACTGTCCAGATATTCCTGAGAATCCTCTGAAGTAGCACCACTGCAGTGAATAGGGAAAAGCTTGATGAACCTGTCCAATCTCCACAAAGCATCGGTGGACATAGCTGCCCATCAACGGGCGGCACTGGAGTAACTGGCTGAATTCACCAACCGGATTGGTTGATGGGGACTGAACCTGAGGAGTAGTCTGATTAGGAGTGTGGGTAACAGGAGTCTGGACCCCTCCTTCCAGCCTAAGATGCGGCTACTGCAACAGGGAGTGCGCCAGTCTGGGCTACACTCTCCATAAGGCCCACTAATTGGACCAAAGCATCCTGAAGTAACGGGGTAGCAATAAACTCCTCTGGAACCTGAGCTGGTCCAGCTGGAACGGTCTGGGCTGGAGCCCCCCCATCAATCTCAATCTAGGGCTCCGCAGCTGGGGCTGCAGTATGAGCAACAGGCTGAGTCATGTCCCTACCTCAGTCTCTGACGCGGCCTCGTCCGCTCTCCCTAATAGGAGCTGCTGCTGCTGGAAGACCGGATTGTTGGTTAGCGGAAGAAAAAGCACGTGTTCTCGCCATCTGCGAGAGAGTAGAAGAGTTCAATCAGTATTTGAGATACCAAGAATCGTACGACAGAGTATAAATAAAAACTGAGTTTGTTCCTAACTTCATAGCCTCTGAGAGATAAGTACAGACGTCTCCGTACCGACCCCTCAGACTCTATCAAGCTTGTTTGTGAATTGTGAGACCTATGCAACCTAGTGATCTGATACCAACTTGTCACGGCCCTAATTCTCAACCCACGGGATCGTGATGGCGCCTAACACAATACTTTCCAGGCAAGCCGACGTTAGAAATTTATTAACCATTTCCTTTTAAAGTTCACTTACACATAATAGAACAATTTAAAAGTAAATACTAAATCTAATATTTTCCTCTAGATAATTCCATGAATAGTAATAAGGAGCAATAATTAATCCGAACCACGAACTAAATATATAACTATAAAACTACTCCAGGGTCTGGTGTCACAATTCACGAACTACTAAGAATACTACAAATAATAGATGAAAGAAGTATACACGTCTGTTTCGAATGAAATAAAACAGCATCTATAAAGTAAAGAGAAGACTCCAGGAATCTGCGGACGCCAGCAGATCTACCTCGTGTCTCGGAAGGAAAGTGCTCGGCTACTAAGATCTCCTAACTCTGGCCGGTACCTGGATCTGCACAAAAGAGTGCAGAGTGTAGTATCAGTACAACCGACCCCATGTACTGAGTAAGTGCCGAGCCTAACCTCGACGGAAGTAGTGACGAGGCTACGGCGGGGCATTAACAATATAACATGTGAACAATATATATAATAAAACAAGAAAGAAACAGTAATAATGATAAATAACTAGTAACTCTGCAACAGTAAATAAAAATAACTAGAGTAACTCTTTTCAGATATCAACTATAATTAACTCCTCAAAATTTCCAAGTTTTAATTTAAATCACAAATAAAAATTAGAGTATGAAAATCTTTTTAATAAAACCGGGGTTTTACAAATCCTTAGTTTTGAAAATCAGTAAAACATAAATATTCACCCTTATCGCTCCTTGTTGCGGCGTGCAACTCGCTCCCACCTGTCCACCCTTATTGCTCATCTCTATATATATCACCCTTATTTCTCCTGTTGCGGCGTGCAACCCGATCCCACCTGTCCACCCTTATTGCTCATCTCTATATATATCACCCTTATTTCTCCTGTTGCGGCGTGCAACCCGATCCCACCTGTCCACCCTTATTACTCCTTGTTTGGGCGTGCAACCCGCTCCCACCAGACATATCATATCAATTTATTTATAAAAAACTTTCATAATTTAGGCCAAACCTTTCACAACATTTTTGTATATCCACAATTATAAACAAAATCTGTAAAACTCATAAACTTCATCAATTATCATTTCATAACGAAGTCAACCGGAATTTATATATATATCGTAACACTGACAACCAGCTCAATCCTTAAGTAACACAACAAAACCAAGAGAACAACCAACACTTCCAAATTACTTGAAGCAATTCTTAACAATGAAATAACGAATCCAAATAAACATATAAACCTCAATGATCATGAAACAATTAAGCCTAGAAGCAAATAATTTGAAAATGGGGAAGGGATCATATTTAACAGATAATTTGGTGGTGTATAGATACATGTTACCTCACCTATACACCACACACATGCGAATTCACATAGCATTAAGTTGGGGATTTCTATTCCCTCAAGCCAAGGTAAAACCAAGCACTTACCTCAATTTCGTAGGCCACTCACTGCTCATTTACCGCTTTTCCTTTCAAAATTTGCTCTAACCCGCTTGAATCTAATCATAATTAGCTCAATATCATTAATTAAGGCTAAAGGAAGTAACTTTACTGAAAATTTATGATTTTCCTAAGTTATCTCAAAAAAGGTAAAACCCGACCCCTGGCCTGCTTGGTCCATACTCGGGATTCGGACCAAATTACATTTACCCATTCATCCCCGAGCCCGAATATGACATTAGTTTTGAAATCCGACCTCAATTCGAGGTCCAAATCCCATTTTTAATAAATTCCCTAATGCTACCTAAACCCTCAATTTTTACCATGAAAATACTTGATTTTGGACTGAAAAGTGATGAAAATCATTGGGTAATTGAAAGGGATAAGTTTAGAATTGTCTACCAACACTTTGGGGATGAATTTGTGTGAAGAAAATCGCCTCTAGGTCTTCTTAGTTCGAAAAATATGAAGAAAAAGGGCTGGGGTTCTAATTAAGTGAACCCTGCCGGACCCTCGAACATACCGTGCTTTGGCCGCATCTACGCATCCGCATGTGCGGATAGGGGGCCGCTTCTGCGGAATGGGACTGGGCCATTGGGGCCGCATTTGCGAACGAGTTTCCGCTTCTGCGGTCCTACTCCTGCGATGGGGAGTCTGCATCTTCGGAATAAGGAAAATTGGCCAAGGTCGCACCTACAGGCATGCACTCGCACCTGCGGCCAAAGACTCGCAGGTGCGGGCACACCAGAACTGGTGCACCAACAGACTTTTCAAGTTTAAAGCATCCCGAAGCCTACCCGAAACTCACCCGAGCCCTCTGGGCTCTAAAGCAAACATGCACGCAAGTCTAAAAATATCATACAGACTTGATCGTGCAATCAAATCATGAAAATAACATTTAAAACTATGGATTTATCCTCAAAACTCATTATTTTTCTCAAGAACACTTAACTTTCACTATTTCTCAATCGGACGTCCGAATCATGCCAAATCAACTCCGATTCTTACCAAATTTCATAGATAGGATGTAAACATCATAACAAATCTGTATCAAGATCCAGAACCTGAATACAGGCCTGATACCAATGGTTTCAAACATTAATTCATTTCTTTATTTCACTAAAAATCCAGTAAACAATTTCTTTCAAAATGTGATTTCTAAGGTTAAGGATCACAGAATTCAATTCCGGACATACGCCCAAGTTCCATATTTAACTGCGGACTTCTCGGGATTATCAGAATACATATCCGGGTCCGTTTACTAAAAATATTGAACAAAGTCAACTAGAACCAAGTTTTAAATTCCAAAAATTACTATTTCTTATATTTTCACATAAAAGCTTTCTGGTTTCACGCCTGGACTGCGCACACAAATCGAGATAATTAAAATTAAATTTTTTAAGACTAATAAGCCTGGAATGAAGTCTTAATTTATAAGATGACCCTTTGGGTCATCACATGGAAAGAGGCAATAAACGTTGAAACTGATTCTATTAAGAAAAATAATACATGAATTTTGACTGATTTACCTCCTGGTGCAAAACCTATTGGTTGTAAATGGATTTTTAAAAAGAAATTTAATCCTGATGGATCTTTAGATAAATATAAAGCTCGGTTAGTAGCAAAAGGATTTTCTCAAAAATAAAATATAGATTATTTTGATACATTTGCACCAGTGACTAGAATTTCTTCTATTCGAGTTTTAACTGTCTTAGCTTCAATCCGTAAGCTTTTTATCCTCCAAATGGATGTGAAAACTGCTTTTCTAAATGGTGATTTATAAGAAGAAATTTATAAGGTTCAACCTGAAGGTTGTGCCATTCCTGGACAAAAAAATAAAGTTTGTAAATTAATTAAATCTTTTTATGGCCTTAAACAAGCTCCTAAGTAGTGGTATGAGAAATTTGAACAAGTCTTACCGAGAGACGTTTTTTCTTCAGTGGAGGTGGATAAATGTGTTTATACTAAAGTGGTAAATAATGATTATGTGATAATATGTGTGTATGTTGATGACATACTTATGTTTGGTACAAGTTTAAATATTGTGCAAAGTACTAAATTATTTATGTGTGCTAATTTAAATATGAAAGATCTTGGTGAAGTAAATGTAATATTGGGAGTTAAAATTATAAGGAGTGAAGAAGCAATAATGTTGTCACAAGAACATTATGTTGAGAGACTTCTTAAGAAGTTTGAATATTCTAATGTCACACCAGTGAGCACTCATTTTGATGCTAACTCTCAGTTGAAAAAGAATAATGGTGACCCAGTTGCTCAGTCTAAATATGCTCAGATTATTGGGAGTCTGATGCATTTAATGAATTTTACAAGGCCTGATATAGTCTATGCTATGTGTAGACTAAGTATATATACTCATAATCCCAACAATGAGCATTGGTCTGCATTAGCTAGACTAATGAAATATTTGAGAGGAACTATGAATTAGGTATCCTATATAGTGGATTTCCTTCTATTTTAGAAGGGTATAGTGATGCAAACTGGATCTTTGATTCAGATGAGACAAAATCCACCAGTGGTTATGTATTCACCCTTGGTGGTGGTGCAATATCATGAAAATCAGCTAAACAAACGATCGTTGCTAGATCGACTATGGAACCAGAGTTCGTAGCTCTGGAGTTAGCTAGTTCTGAGGCTGAGTGGCTAAGAAACTTCTTAGCTAATATCCCTTTAATAAAGGACGTATTGCCTCCTGTATTTATGCATTATGATTGTCAAGCGGCAATAGCTATTGCAAAGAATAAATCTTATAATTGTAAAAGTAGACACATGAAATTGAGACATGATGTCATAAAACAGTTATTGAGAGATGGAATTATTTCCATTGACTATGTAAATTCGGAGATAAATTTGATCGATCCTCTGACTAAACCTGTGGGAAGAAAATTAGTTCTTCAAACCTCAAAAGAGATGAGGTTAAGGCCGACATGTTGTCAATAGAGATGGTAACCCATCCTATGTGATTGGAGATCCCATGAAGTAGGTTCATATGGGTAATAACAAGTTGATATTGGCACTGAAGCACTAAAAGAGAGTGCTTGACTGCTACTAATTAAGAGGACGAGTTACAACTCTTAATATAATTCATATTCCTTAGGGATGGTGTGTTTAAAAAGCAGTATACACTTGATGAATTCATTTATATGAGAGTGGAGTGTGGCCGCTCCTATGAGATTTTGGCCTAGTCTCTAGAGCTCTCATGAACAACCAAACACGCGCATGGCCTAAGTGGCGCAGAAACGCGTTGAACAACAAAATTGTGAGAGTCGAAATGTTATTGATAAAATCTCTGACTTACAATAAGAATTATTGGTTCATAGAAATATTATATTTCACCAGTAATTCTGTGAGTTAAATTTTATCGGTCTAAGTTTGGTTCATAATCCAAAAGACACCAAACCTATTACATTTGTATACAAATCCAACAAGTTTATTTTTGGGTCTGTAAAATAGTGGGGGACTGTGGCAATATTTTAAAGGTTTTGGACAAGTGTCTTAGCCATTCTAGAAGGCTATGCTAAGTGGAAAAAGAAGTGTAAAAAGTGGCAAATTGATCATCCACTTTCTTGCAATGCATAACAAAGTTACATGCAATTACAATTATAAATAGCCATCATTTGGCTGCACAATTCATCATCATCAGAAGCTCTTTCTACTTAGCCTTCTTCTCTTTCTCTCTTGGCTTCTCTTATTTTCAATTTTACTTATAAATTTTCTTGTCCTATTCTCTTTTCAATCGTGTTGGATTATCGTAATATAAATATTTTTCTGATTCCTATATTCTCTACAAAAAATAGAGGTAAGCTTGTTTAATCCTGGAGAAACATTTCACACTGCTGAAATAGTTTCTTAGGACAGTGCCCAGTACGACTCAAGCTAATTCGTATATCTACTTACAAAGAATATTGAAACAGTGTTATCGAAATTTTTTCTCTCAATTACTACAATCTCTATATCAATGTATATAACAACAAATATAATTATATTTTTTGTACGTCATAGTGTATAACACATCAAATAAATGTATATCATAAATTTATTTTCTTTCTTTGTGTATATCAAAAAATTATTTTTCTTCATTGTCTATCAAAATGTATATAAAACAACTATTTTCTTTCTTTGTATATCTCAGTGGATAATTTTTTTTTTTTTTTTTGTGAATATACACAAATGTATATGTTATACATTGATATACAAGATGAAAATTAGAACTATTTTTTAAGAAATAAATAAATAAAACATAAAATGGAATACAATACAGTTGCACTCAGTTGGAAATATAAATACACTCAGAAAACAGTAAATAGTTTCAGAGTAGTCGGAAATATGTTTCTATCGTTATTGAAGAGGGATTTGGCGATCAGGTTAGAGGGTTGATTGGAGAGTTGTAAGGCTTCAGACTTTTGATAATGTAGTAGACGACGGGTATATTGTAGAATTAGGTTTGGAGTATATAACGAAGGGTTCCATTTGAAGTTTGATTCAAATAACAATAGAATAGTTGTATAATTTTTATATATAACATACAAAATGTATATATAGGTACTTATACTTGTTTTAATGATAGTGTAAAAAAATTTTTGTACGATCGAACTATAATTATTAAACTCGCCCATAAATTAGTGAAATAAGATACTGTTTAATCCATATATTACTGCTAATATCTCGGCATCTATACTACTCATATTTCCTTTTTCTTTATACTTTCCGCTATGGTATGCACATATTTTCTCTTCCTTTTTATCACTATATTTATTAGTTCTAGCCTTTAATATAGCTCCCCATCCAGCCAAACTACCATCTGAAGCAGAAGAAAAAGAAAAATCAGATTCCTCAGACTCAGAAGAAGAAAATCTATTACCTTAGAAGTCATCAGCTAAAAAGCCATATTTTTAAAGATGCGATGAGATGTTTTGTGTCTTGCTTGTTATGTGAAATCCATATATTGTCTATCAAACATTTTTGTTGTCTATCTATGGAGTGGTCTGGCAAATGTTACATCTTCTTTAAAGCAGCTACAGGAGAAAGGACAATAATGCAAAGCCATCTTCTACGACTTCACGTGACGATGGGGCCCAAAGAGTTCTATATATTGTAATTCCCATTCTAAAGCTGATATTGTTTCTTTACCAATACTATGCTTTACTATATTACTTATTTCTGTATTAATTATTAAATCAGATTCTTGTATCTG
>MDKI01259476.1:0-18842 GCA_005239505.1 Nicotiana paniculata | reverse complement strand
TTTCTTAATCAGTGTCTTCCTTGGTCGAGAATATCACACGTGTCTGTTCAAGACTTTTGTAGTGCTCAAAATTTTGTAGTAGCAGCAGAATATTTATCCATACACTTGTGGATGAACTAGTACTCTTGAGAATCTGTAAATGATATTACTACTACTTATTCCTGCGGGAAAAGATCTATGATCCTCCAAGGACTTCATGAAGTGCACAACAATATTATAGTGATTCAAATGGCTATCCATCAGTTATAGGGAAATGCTGCTGGTTGGCATTTGTTATCTTCCTATCATTTTAGTTCTTATATAGCAATCCTTTGACCAGATCAGTCAAATGAAAATCTCCTTTCCTTAATTTTGCCTGTTTCTGTTGCATTTTTTCCTGAGACATACATGGTCCAATACATGATGACCTTTAGCTTTTTGGTTGTCCAGATATATGGGTCCATGCAATAGTAAGATAATTCATAGTAGCTATAAGGAATAATGAGATCCCAAATCTGATTAATTACACCTTTATGCCAATTAAGAAATTGTAAATTCATGAAGAAGAATAAACTTGCCACAAAGTTTTCTGTACCTGATAATGCCACTTATTTTGAGAAGCTTTTCCTACTTTTTCTGCTATGCAGGGTGGCTGAACCTTAATTGGTTTATCTTACCTGATTTTGCTGTATGGCCTCTATGTTCCAGATTGGTTCTTTGAAATATCGAGTCTTAACATGGAATCACCAGTTTCAGGATATGAATTGAGTACTCAAACTGTAAGAATCTTTCTGAAGTGCTCCAAGATTTTACTTTTCTCTGGTTTAATCTGCTGGTGGCTATTAAACGCCATTCTTTTTTTGCACCAGACATCTGTTAAGTTTTGTCACTCTACATGCCTTATGTTTATTCCTAGAAATCTGAGTCTTCACTTAGTTATTAATTGGGTTATTTTGGGAGGTCTGTGCCCTTGGTTTAAGAGAGAGAAATTCACCCACTCTTGTTCCTACTTTAGGTCCTGATATCTATTTTTAACAGGTTAACTGTGGAGTGAGGGGCAGTCTTGATCCTCCTTGCAATGTGGTTGGTCTGATCGATAGGCTTCTTCTTGGTGAAAAACACCTTTATCAACGCCCTGTCTACAGAAGAACCAAGGTTCTTTATGACCTTAATTGTCATGTGTAAACTCTGATTTGGTGGATTTGAACTTTACATCTCTGTTCTCATCATCTTGCTCGTGCTGATAATTTTCTGTCGGCAGGAATGCAGCGTCAACTCTCCTGATTATGGACCTCTACCGTCCAATGCACCTGGATGGTGCCTTGCTCCATTTGACCCTGAAGGAATCTTAAGGTAAATATCCTCTTTTCCCTGTGTACACTTTCCAGAAAAATGTGTCCAGCTTAATTTTTTTAGCTAGAGCCTAGGTACACAATCGGAACAACTTTTTTTTTTTACGCGATTTGCTTTTTTGAGGTACTAATTCATAAAGGCCGATTGATAAATCTCTGCACTTCGTTAGATGTATAAAGTAGCATATTCTTTTGCTGTACCATTTGTTTTACGTATGTTTGGAGGCTCCTTTTTCTTTTTCATGTAAATCAAATTATATATGAGCCTCATTGTCAGCTAGAAAATTCTGTTCCTTTGCTTTACTTAAATTGCTTCCAGCTCATGTCCTTTTCTTATCTTATTGAAACTATTCAGTTCTTTGATGGCCGCCATTACATGCCTTGTGGGCTTGCATTTCGGCCACATTCTTGTGCATGTTAAAGTAAGAAAGACATGATACTCTTTTGAAACATTTGCTAACTATAGATTTGCTTGTTGTATTTTGTTGCATCCTCTTGCTCATATAAATACATCTTTGCTGTAGGATCACATGCAGAGGGTAATCTTTTGGTCCGTATTTTCTGTCTTTCTAACAGCTGTAGGATATGTGTTGGAGCTTGCAGGTATGCTGTTTAATGGAGGATGGTGGGTTGAATTTTGTTTTCAAGACATGTTTGCTTTATAGCTGATGCTTACAGCACATTTTTTATGTTCCAGGTGTTCCTCTTTCTAAACCGCTTTACACATTGAGCTATATGTTCATCACGGCTGGAGTATCCGGTTTGCTCTTAGTAGTTCTTTATTACCTTGTGAGTCTGACTAGATTTTCCGGTTATCTTCTCTATTTATGAAATTAACCCTTGTGTGATATTAATTTTCCGAAAAATGATATGTACCATAAGTGAGAAATTCTCTTGCATTGTGATATTTATTTAAATAATACTAGCTTGGTACTTTATTTAATAAAATCTTTACCTTATAAAAAAAAGAGTTCGATCATATTAACATACTGTTTCAGATGCTCTATTTAATGAAAAAGCGCCTGGTAGGTTAATAAATGGATTAAATTGAAGTTCACAACATGAGAGTACCTTTATTAATACAATAACAATAACCCAGTGAGTTCCCAGTGAATTCCCACATCCACAAGTGGGGTCTAGGGGGAGTAGAGTGTATGCGGACCATACCCTTACCCTCAGAGGGTGGAGAGGTTGTTTCTGAATAGACTCTTGGCTAAAGAAAAGATGAAAAGAAGTAGTGGCAACAAGCAGTAATAACAACAAGATATTAAGAAAACCGAAGCGAGAGATAGCAATCAAACAATCGGTAGTAATAGCAATCTAAGAATAAAAAGAAACCATACCAACACTAATACTACTGGTACGGGAAAGAAAATGGAAAACAGTCGATTACCTACTAACCTTCTACCCTGATTCTCGACCTCCACATCCTCCTATCAAGGGTCATGTCCTCGGTAAGCTTGAGATGCATCATTTCCTGCCTAATCACCTCTCCCACTACTTCATTGGCTTACCTCTAGCGCTCCTCATACCCCAAAGGTCAACCTCTCACACCTCCTAACTGAGACATCTGTGCTTCTCCTCGTCACATGCCCGAACGATCTCAGCCTCGCCTCCCGCATGTTATCCTCCACTGGGTCCACTCCCACCTTTTCCCGAATAACTTCATTCCTAATCTTATCTAACCTGGTATGTTCGCACATCCATCTCAACATCCTCATCTCAGCTACTTTAATCTTCTGGACATGAGAGTTCTTGACTGGCCAACACTTTGCCCCATACAACATAGTCGGTATAACCACCATTTATGGAACTTACCTTTAAGTTATAGTGGTACATTATTATCACACAAGACGGCGGATGCGTGCCTCTATTTCATCCTCCTTGCTCCAATACGATGTGTGACATCCTCATCAATCTCCCCATTATTAATTAATGTAAATGTATATCTGGTCATGATGCATTACAGTCTTCGCTAAAGCAATGCTTGATCTGCAGTCTGCGCTTCCAAATTCAATTACATCGCTTTCTGGAAGATTCCGAGAAAGGGTACCAAATAATGAAATTTAGATTGTCAAAAGACTGTTTTCCTAATAACTTTATGTATCTTTCAAATCATCTAGTGATTGCATTCCTGGCACTGACTTATTGCTTTCGAAGAGAAACATCTTTATTTTGACGTAGAAACCTTCCTACTTCTCATAGAGTATTTGGCTCCGTTACAATGCTTTCTTGTAAACTACTAAACAGGAAAGGTATTCCCTTAATCTTTTATATCATTAGAGGAAGAGGATAATATTGCTGATCTAGGGCATGGAATTTGATTTGCATTCTCTATATGGTGCAGGTTGATGTCAAATGTTTCAGGAAGCCATTTATACTATTTCAGTGGATGGGAATGAATGCTCTCATCCTCTATGCTTTGGCTGCTTGTGACCTCTTTCCCGCAGCACTACAAGGTTTCTATTGGTATTCACCTGAAAACAACTTGGTAATCATCTTCTTTCCGTCAAATGTCCGTTCCTCTAGTAAAATTACTCATCTCCTGAGAAGCTGTTTCTGATCATTGTAAGGCTGTGCTCCACGAAACTTCTTTCGGCAAGCAGTGTTTGTGGAAGATCAATGATCAACTAGAGAACACCAAAGATATTTCTACCAAAAAAAAAAAAAAAAAAAAAAAAAAAAAAAAACATTTCTGTTTTTGTATCCTAATGGATAAATTAGTTGAATGAATTTGGATGATTCTTAGTAAAATGGTTTTGGACTCTGGTGGAAGGGGGTGGGGGGGTTCATTTGAAATTTGGACCTCTTGACCAGTTAAACTAGGCTGACTACCCTTCAAGCACTCTGCACCTGTCCTCTCTCTCTATCTATTACGGCTTTTCTTCAGCCATCATGTAGCATAGTGATATTTTGTGGCGTCATGCACATAATAGCTTTCATACTAGTATATTCTCCTCAAATCGCTAAATGTTCAATTTTTTCTTGTTAACAATATTCTCTCCATCTTTTGTGTAAGAGTCAAATTAAATAGCATCCTTTTCTAGCAAATCCGCTGCTTCCTTTAGGTTTCGAAGTTTTTTTACTGCATACTGTTAGGTGGTTTTAGAGACGTACAGATCGTATCTATATCAAAATGATGCTTCTCTTTAATTAAATCTAAAGTTACAAATAAAATGGAATATAGGTTGACATCACAGAAAGGTTCCTTCAAGCAGTATTTCATTCAAAGAAGTGGGGTACTCTGGTATTTGTGATCCTTGAGATACTGTTTTGGGGCTTGGTTGCTGGGTTCCTTAATGCAAAAAAGGTTTATGTAAAGCTATGATGTTGCTGACGGAAATGCTTTTTCCACTGAGTGGGTGCCGTGCTCTCTTATCGTGCCCAAATGTTTCAAAAGCATGCTTTCAGTGAGTTCGTCGGCAGCAAATCCAGAAGATAACTCAGATTCGCATAGCATTGTACTTTACTGTCCTCATGGCATGTATATAGCTGCGGATAATTTATTACAGTAGAATGGTAGATTATTAACAGTTTCCAGCTTTCTCCTCGTCTAGTTATGGCATTACAATATGCTTCTGGAAGATATGTATTTAGTCCTGTCACAAGATGACATCACGTTGTAAATTAAACTTGTACAATATGTAGCTCTCTTCGTTGTTCTCGTCTTCTATTACTCTACTCCTAGCTGGTCCTGATATGGAATGAAGTTAAAGCTATAGCATCAACTTGATGCTAATATATTCAAGGAAGCTTTTCATAGAAAATCTAGACTCTTCCAATTTTGGGCAGGAATAACTGGCAGTAGGAACAACTGGTGTTGTGGGGTGGGGGGGTGGGTGGGTGGGGGGGAGTTATCTTATAAATGTGACACGATGGATAAAGAAGAAATGTAGTACTCTAGTAAAAAAGAAGCTAATGGGTCCTGCCATCATCGGTTAAAGATATTCTGGATGGGAGACAAGGGATTGTTTCGATGTCAAGCATCCTCTTTCACCCTTCAGTAAGGGAAAATGCGATTCCAAAAGTTGTGTTGTCCAAATCAGGAAAAGATTCACAGGCGCAGCCCCTAAAGATGCAGACACACAACATTAGTTGGTTCTTAATTATGATTAGTGATGTTCTAAATAAACTGAAAGGCATCGGTACAAATGTAATATTTCACCAGCGTGGAAATGTCAAGAGACGCTGTTTTTACCCTATGGACTATGGTTTTTGTATCACGTAAACATGGCCTTCTTAGCTTTAGTTTTTACCAGGATCACAAGAGTTGCACCAGCCACCTAATGAAATAATTAGCACTTAAATTCCCATTTGATGCGCAAGATATAGAAAAGATCTGGACTATTTGTGCTCTAAGGTCTGTGATGAATGCTTTTCAAGCTTATTCATCAAGGGAAATGAGTCTCCTCGCCACACACGATCAGATTCTTTAATCAGAGAGAGAGAGAGAGGGATATACTAACACTTCTCTTTTAATTAAAGATAGTACTGTATAGGATTACTGCTAAGCTCTAGTGCAGTAATAATTAAGGGTTAAAACTATAATAATGAAATTGAAGTGGCAAAAATGAAGGATTGCCAAAGTACAGTTTAGTGATTATGTGTAATGTATAGGGAGTATTTGCGTAAGGAGTGGCCTTTCGGCTACATGAAACTTTGCTTCAAAACTCCTCCAACGTAACCCTTAGCATATTTGTCTTTTGCCTTTAATCCTCGGACAAAAGGGCCAATAATAAATGGGTATCCCTTCTTACTTGTTTCCTTTACATCACCCTTCCTCTCCCTCGTCTTGGTAAAAATATGGCCAGTGACAAAGCAGCAATATGTGAAGTTTCTGAAACCTACAAGAGCTGCCAAGAGGAATGTTATGATGATGGGGAGAGGAGGCATCAGCAAGAATATGATGAAGAGAGCTGCAGGGTGGAGGTGGAGCACCGGTTCATGGGTAAAGCATTGGCACACAGAGCCATATATGGTCCAACTAGCCGCCGAGGAACGCCTGGTGCCAGAAACCTGAGAAACGTAAACTATCTGATTAAGACATTACCCAGCAGGCTAAGCAAAGTCTCCTTGGCTGACCAACCTCAACACAACTAGCTAGACTCTTAATTTGCTTCAGCCTTCCAAGTACTCCTTTAATTTGATGCCATTATTATCATCTCTTAGTTACATCTGTATCCTCTCATTATTGTGGTTACAACCCAGTAACTAATGTAAATGTTACAACTGCAGTACTTCACATCTTATATTTATATATTGCTACACCTGTAAATGTTAAAAGCTGAGTACAAGCCTATTTAATTACATATATATAGATATATATAGTTGGTAGGTGTTGTAGAGTTAGACCATCTTTTGATCGCCCATTCGCTGATATGTACTTTTGGATTGAGTACTTAGTAATAAGACATTAATTTGCATGATTTAGAACCTCCGAAAAGAATCACATAATTACATGTACCTTGGGAGCAGTTTAAACATATAATCAATCTAGCTCCAACCATTCTTTACCTTTTTTGTTATTTCTTTTCGCCCTTGAGGTGTGACCAGAGCATTACCTCTATATTAGGGATGTTCGAACCGATAAACTGTGTCAAACCGAAAGATCAAACTAAATCAATTAGAAAACCCGACTAGTTTTGGTTTGACTTGGTTTGGTATTGAGTAAAATAATCCGAACCAAACCGACATATAAATATATAAATTTTATATATATTTTTAAGACTTTATATTGATTTTTTCTTAAAAAATATTGAAATATTTGGGATCCTCTCATGTGTTAACCTTGAAAGCGTACATTAACGAAAATTATTGTTAGACGACTAAGAAAATAACAATCATGTGTTACTAAAAAAATTCTTTCATTATAATATTTTAATAGATCATATATTTGTCAATTTTTTCAATATTTACTAAACATATATTCACTTATCAAAACTTATCTATAACTTTGACAAAGTAAGATTGAAATAGTATTCATGTATCAAAAACACCCGAGAACCCGAAAAATCCGGACCAATCCAAACCGATATAATTGGTTTAGTTTAATTTTGATAAAAACCAAACTAACCCGGTCCATGTACACCCCAAAACTTCTATATATTCTCAAATGAGAATTCCAACTTTCCAAGATTAACTTTGAGCAATACATTCAGCATCCTCAACTTCCGAAAGAATTAGTGAGCCTGTTAGGTTCTGCCTTTTGGAAGCAATAATAACATTCCCTTCCCCACCCCCCCTCCCCCCTCGGTGTAACTTTGTCGCAAACATGCAACACCAAGGTTTTTTTCTTTTATTAAGTGATTCAGTATGGAATTTTTATATTCCTATATATATTTTGGCATTTAATGATAATAGTTAGTGTTATAAAATCACTCTAACGTCTAGATCCTACTCCTCCACGTTTCTCTCTCCAACCGTCCCCCCTCCCCCATGTATCTTCAGTATCCTTCCATTAACATCTGTTTTCATTCTTCTCCAAAAAATCCTCTGCATTTTTTTCACTCGTCTTCAAAAATCCTCTCCATTTTTTGTAGATTCAAGCTCTAAATACTCTACCACACACCTCCATTAACGCATGTTGCTTGCTTAGCTTCAATGAAGAAGAAAATACTTTCGAAGATCAGCCCTAATTCCAGTAAGAGAGCGGCAATTCCACCATTGACAGCCATTAAAAAGTTTTGAATTCGAATTTGGGTTTTCAAAAATCATTATTTGTTTGGATTGGGTGTTGTTGCAAACAATTGAGAATATTGTTTGGAGTTTATATCTCAATTTTGATGGTGTTTTGGTGAAGATTATACTTGATTTTGGCTAAATTACAGATTGAAACTCGAAGAAGAAGACATGACATATATTATGCTTACGAAATTGTTGTAAAGTTGTAGTAAAATTGTAAAAATATTGTATTCTGTTGTTTATATATATTTTCTTATTTAACATTGTATGAAAGTTGAACAATATTATTATATGATATTGTAGTTGTATATAACTGAGTAGAAATGTATGAAAGTTGTAGATAAGTTGTAGAATATATAACTAGTTGTATGAAATTTATTTTTACTATGTATAAATCAGATACAAAATATACAAAATACACATTATATAAAATTTGCATAAAAATTATATTTAAGTGGTATGATATTGTAGTTGTATATAACTGGATAGAAATAATATGAAAGTGTAGATAAGTTGTATAATATATAATTAGTTGAATAAAATTTATTTTTACTATGTATAAATCAGATAAAAAATATACAAAAGACATATTGCATAAAATTTATATTAAGTTGTATGATATTGTAGTTGTATATAATTGAGTATAAATAATATATGAAAGTTGTAGATAAGTTTTACAAGCCTATGACATAAACTTTGGGACTTTTTCTGTCTCTTTTAATTTAGACGATTTGGTATTCAAAATTCATCCACTATGAATTTATTGAAAGTTTTTATTCTTATAGTTCGTATCCAAAACTCCGATTCAAGTGAAGGAATTCTAGTTATTTAACTGCACTCTTGGTATGTAAATTTATGCATTTTCTTCTCTAATACAAGTAAACCTCGACCTTCCTATAAATACCAAGAGCCTTAACTCAATTCAGTCTCTAAAAGCAACTATAGGTAAAAAATTATTGTTTACTCTAATTATGGTCATAATTTCACCTGTTAAGATGTTGTCTAGAAATTAGCAAGGAATAATATACAACACCATTTTAATGGGTGCAAGCAGAAAGTGAGAAGCTTCTGTAACCAAACTTTCTACTACAAAAATAGGCAGCCATGCCCAAGTAAAATAATGAAGTATGTCTAGTTCAGAAAAAGACCTATGTACTAATAGATTTTCTAAATTTCTAAATATAAGTTCAATCTGGAGAGAAGAGGGGAGAGAGGAGAGAAAAAAGGAAAAATGTGTAACTAAATCCCTTGATTGAAGGCACAAATAATGGATTAGGAGTCTTTTAAGGTGAGTTGTATATATTTTGTAACTAAAATGTGTTTAGATCGGGTAAATACCAATACACGAATGTTTTTCGTAATAAGGTTTCAAATTGTGTATAGGAATGAAAAATCCCATTCAGTAGTAGGTTCACGGCCTGCAATAAGTGAGCTTTTCCGATGCAATCAGTTGGTGTAGCGGATCTGGAAGTGATCGACATCACAACATGTCAACTTCTGGTGCTTGATTTTTTTTAATCACATATATATGGGGGATAAAAGGGCCAAAATATGTCAAACTCCAGCACATGATTTTTTCTTTTTAAAACATGTAGAAGGGGGAGATGTTTGGTCACTGCCTACAGAGCACTTCCCGTGTGCTTGGCAGCAAACCGCACCAAGTGAGCAGCCTTTACAACTTTATGGGCAGCGCATAACCTCTTTGTAAGTCACGGTGAGCGCAAAATATGAAATAATTCACACAATGGTTAGATTTAGCAGAATGTCATGAAAGAAAGAGTGAAGAAATGAAGAAGAAGAAGAAGATGTATCAGACGAGAGAGAGAGAGAGAGAGAGAGAGAGAGTAGAGAACAGTAGTGTGTATAATTACAATGTGAAGTCCTATCTATATAAATCTTTAACCCTCTCATTAGCTATTTAACTAACTACTAATTATGACATTAACTAATTCTTCTAACAACCATTAACAACTTAACTAACTTCCTAACAACTTTAACATACAAAGACTTTTATACTCTTACATTATTCAATACTCCCCCTCAAGCTAGGTGTTGAAAAAATATTAAACATTCCTAGCTTGGAATTTAGATACTCATGTTGAAATCTGGTCAATCCCTTTGTAAGGACATATGCAGGTTGATCAGTTGTTGATATATATTTTGTAGTAATGAGTCCTTGTTGAATCCTTTCTCTCATAAAATGACAATCTATTTTGATATGCTTAGTCTTTTCATGATAGATAGGATTTGCAGCTATTTGTATGGATGCTTTGCTATCACTGTAATATCAATAGGTAAGTCAATGTGAATATCAACTTCCTTTAGCGTTCTATGAAGCCAGATTAGCTCAGCTACTGTTGTTGCTAAGCTTTTATATTCAGCTTCTGCAGAACTTCGAGAAACAATGGATTGTTTCTTTGATTTCCAAGAAACCAATAAATCACTTACTTTGATTAAGAAACCTGTGACTGATTTTCTTGTCAAAGGACATGCAGTCCAGTCTGCATCACATAATGCAGTGATGGTATTAATCTGTCTACTAGACAATAATACTCCTTGACCTGGTTGATTCTTAATATACTTGACAATTCTCAAGGCAACTTCCATATGAGATTTTTTAGGCTGTTGAAGGAACTGACTTAGTGTTTTTACCCCAAAAGCAATGTCAGGTCTAGTTACTGTCAAATACAAAAGTTTTCCTATCAAACTTTAAAATGAGGTTTGATCGACCAATGAATCACTGCTTCCTGAGTTTCTGTTTGTCCAGCATGCTCATCATGCTGTTTTGAAGTTAGCTTGACATTGTTATCAATAGGAGTTACTGCTGGTTTTGCTGCAGCAAGTCCATCCTCTGAAATTAATTCCAAGGTATATTTCCTTTGGTTCATGATAATTCCTTTCTGTGATCTAGCAAACTCAATTCCTAGAAAATATTTTCGTTCCCCCAGGTCTTTCAGCTTGAAGGCATTTTGTAAGGATGCTTTTGTTTCTTCAATAAATGTTAAACTATCTCCTGTGATTAGTAGGTCATTTACAAATACTAAGATAATGATGATTCCTTCAGCAGTCTTCTTGATAAATAGTGAATGATTAAATTGACTTTGTTTGAAGTTGAACTTCTGTAGAGCCTCACACAATTTTGTATTCCACTGCCTATGAGCTTGTTTAAGCCCATATAGGGATTTAATGAGCCTGCATACTCTATTCTCCCCCTGGCTTCTAAACGCCTGAGGTAATTCAATATATATTTCATCAAGTAAATCTCCTTGAAGAAAAGCATTATACACATCCATTTGGTGTATATATGTAATACCCTAGATTTTTTTTTTTAAAAATAAGGGTGTATTAGTCATAATAACAATAATAATAATAATACTAATATTATAATAAGAAACTAAATAAACCAAAAAAAGAAGAAGAAGAAAAAGTTAGGAATTAAAATAAAAGGGCCGAAGCCCATTACTACAATTGAAAAAAAAGGGTTAGAAAGCTTTCTGAAGCAAAAGAAGCAGAAAGCAAACGACAACAGAAAAAAAAGAAACGAGCAGAGAAAAAAAAAGGAAAAAGAGAAGAATAAAGCTTTGGGCAAAGGCCTTAAGAAGAATTGAGAGTTGAAATTAAAAGTATTAAAGCTATCCTTCGACTAAAGAGGTTAACCTTCTTCTCCTCATCTGTTGAATTATTTCACTGCATCTATGCAATTTCATGTAGTACAAAAGAATTCAATATCAATTTTCTCTTATATAAAAAGAAATATACAATTACTATGGAGATAACAAGGCTATAAATGTTTGGTTTAAGCACTGATAGGTCTAATTTTAGAGGAGTAAATTATGCTAAATAGTTTGAAATTTATAGAATTATGGACTAATTATATGATCAAATATATATATCCACAAATTAAGACTCAAACATGAACCCCGATGATTGGGTATTCGAAATTAGCTATGAATTAGCCTAAACAAGAAAATTAATGTGAGATCGATATTATGTAATTATAGATTGATTGGAGGAATTTATACGAATTGCTCGAGGTGAAGCATTTGGTATTTCGGCACGAGTACGGTGAGTAGTAATCTTACTGCAATTTGTATTTCATAACTTGCATGTTTTGCTCATGATTTATGATATGAATATGTTACCAATTATATTGAGTTGCATGTGGTACAAGTCTTTTACTCGATATGAACCGAAATAGTTATTTGAGATGATTAGCGTTGTTCTAAAGATTGCCGTTTTCACTAGATCTGTTTTACCGTTACTTGAATTTACTAGTATCAAAATGAAATTTTATGATTTGATACGAACCAAAATTCCCTATATTATTTTAAAATAACATTCTACGAGTATATACGGATTTTATAGAGACAAGTATAAATGGGAGTAGACATTGAAGTATCCCGTAGCTAATGGCGAGATCGTTAGACCTGGTGCACCTTGTAATTATCGATTACCGTTACAACCCTTGCTAGTGGGAAGGTAGAATTAGCATACCGTTACCGATTTCCCTCGAGTAGGGACTACCGTTATATTTGACTTCTTGCGAAGAAGTCCACAGTTATACCGATTACATGATCCGTTTATTGAAACCTCCCAAATGTGAATATTGATATTATATAGTGGTACCGAGTTTATTACTTGAATTGTTCATTGTATTATACTATAAAAAAACATGATGAGACTGAAAATTATTTATTGTTTCTGAAAGGGCATTTTTATGTTATTTTCTGTTTGAGATACTAGCATGTTTTCTGACTTGTCCCCAATAAAAAAGGTTGTGATTAAGGGTTATTACTCACTGAGCTAGTGACTCATTCCCCGCTATTTTTTTTACAGATACAGAAGTTGACGCAGGCGAGGATTTCGTTAATTAGAGCACATATGTTGATAGTTCTTGGTGAGCCTCGCACTAGTTCGCGTGGGCGGAGATTTTATCAATTGTTATGGTCTTTTATTTGAACTCTTAGCGTCGCTCCATGGTCATTCTTTTAGTGTCTTGAGTATTCTTCGTTATTATATACTTATGTTGAGTATCACTCATTCTTATCAAATTTGGAGATAAAGTAGTATTTCTAGTTGTTAGTGGGTGGACTATTAAAGGTAGATATTTATTTTTGGTTAATTGATAAAGTCATTGTCATTTGAATTGCTATTAGGATGTTTGGTTGTTGATTTGAGAAAGGGAAAGTTTTGGGATAGTCCAAAAAAGGGGAAACTCTGTCCGGTTTTCTGTAAAATACCGATGAGGCTTACTTGGGGGCACTTGCTCCTAAGTGCCGGTCATGATCCTAAATTGGTTCGTGACAAAGTTGGTATCATAGCTTAGACTTTAAGTCCCGAGTCATGGAGCAATATTTAGTAGAGTCTTGTTCATGGGTATGTAGGCGCCCATACTTATGATCTTGAGGCTACTGAAAATCTAGGAATGTTTTACCTTCTTTCATACTTTAATCGTGCGTTGAGATAACTTGAAATTGACTTTAGAATATTTCTTTTGCAGATGGATAGGACACACACACCCTCATCTACTGGACGTGGTGTTGGACGTGGTACTACCCGGGGTGGCGGTCAACTTGGAATTCATCAAACTAGAAAACAGACTGCTCCTCAACCTGAAGTTGGGAACATGCATCAACCCCAAGTTGCTATGCCAGAACAAGTGCAAAGGCAGTGTCACGACCCAACTTATGGGTCGCGACGGGCACCCGAAAAACTACTCAACCGAGTACCAACATAACATATCTTTCTTATCATACTACCATGGGTAAATGGGCCAAAATGACCGTCATGAGATAACAAGAATAAAATATAAGTGCATACTAGACACAGGATGACCCAACATTATATAAAAACTTACACATGTGACATATGGGCCTATAAGGCTGACATGATCATTTGTAAACTCAAAACATAGGTTGACAAGGCCATACAAGTATCCATATACCTGACATCTGTCTACAAGCCTCTAAGACTACATAAATATCATATAGGTTGGGACAGGGCCCCGCCATACCAGTCAATACATATCCCCAATCATACTGACCAAATAGGCAACTCCGAAGCAAGTGGAGTGCAGCAACACCTTTCGCTGAGCTGATCGCCTACTAGGAGCACTGGCAACCTGTCTATCGGGACCTGCGGGCATGAAACGCAGCGTCCCCAGGCAAAAGGGACATCAATACGAATAAAGTACTGAGTATGTAAGGTCGAAAAACATAAATAAGAACAATAATGTAAAGACAGATATAAGAGATACAACCTGTAGCATCTGAGTGCCTCTAAGAGATAGTGACATGAAATGCTTAAAACATATATATACATAATCTTTTAAAAACATCCACCTCTGTGGGCATCGTCATCATCATATCGTACCCGGCCTCAAAGAGTACTCGGTAAAAATGTACCCGTTCACGTGGAGCTCGATAAAACCCAACTGATCAGTGGTTGCACAATAGGTGCCGTACCCGACCAACTATAGCACGGATCGGTAGAGTAAAATATATACTATATATAATGCATGCTGGACTCCTGGAATCATGCTCTAAACCTTTTGGAGTGACGTAAGGTAGTTGCACCTTTTATTAACATTATGGACATCATACCATGAATATGAACTTCACTAGGACTCAAGTATTATACATACTTTCTTAGAATAACTTTGTAAATAAATAACAACATTGACCACCTTAGTTTCTAGGAGTAGATTCATTATGAAATAACGTATCGTTTATGTTCGTTTCACTTTAGGTCATGCCAAAAGAATGAAGGAAGTGCCTTAACATACCTTAACCAAGTTCAGTCCTTAATACCTTCCAAGAAACTTTTCAAACAAGCCAACTCAATCTATCATATCATAAGGAGATTCAAAATCAGTGTTGAGCAAAGGCTAAGCCTGTAACTTAAGCTAGTAGCTCGTTTACGTAAATTCGGGCACCATTTCCCCTGTAACAAGGCCCTCCTCCAATACCATATACCAACAATACCAAGAAAAAAACAATAAAAATATGTATGCATTATTTTCCAACCTTATCTCCACCACAATATATCACAAAACAGCCTACACACCCTAATCACTTCATACATGAAACAACAACAAAAGTAGTGTCAAATAACCTTAAAAAAATAACCGACGAACAACCAGACCAACATTCCATCATTATGTGTTATTTTACCACACCTTTTATCCTCCAAAACACCATAAAACATCAGCACAAGAGGCCAATACAAAAAAACACACAAACAGTCCACTACAAGTCAAATAACTTGAACTCACGACTTCCGATCACCGTCCCGTGAGTTCTAACTATTAGGAAACACATTTATCAACCTTCCTTGATATTTAAACACTTAAATACAGATATTAGATATTTCTTAACTATGAAGTACCTTCCAAAACTGTAACCACAAAGAAAAAAGAGAGGCGGTATAATACACTTACGTCGTAGGGATCATTTTGATGTTATCGCTTCTCGATTTCATGCCCGGGATGATAATCTTCTTTTAAACTCTAGAAGATAGCTTAAGGATATGTTTATTGGTGTTCTCTGGTCGTGTTATACGTAAAAATGAAGAGAAAGCCGACCTAAGACTTATATATATCAATTTTGGAAAAGTCAAAGAGGTGCTAGCTTGGCACCCTAGCATTGGCCCATCTTCCGACGCTAATATCTTTTTATCCGGATGTCGTATGAACAAACGATTAAGAGCGTTGGAAACTAAATTCAAAGATCTTCAATTTGGTATATAATATTTCCCAATAAGACCTCATATAACACGCGGAATGTGTTGCTCAAAAAGCTTTAGTGACCCACCTACTTGTCACTTATGATGTCTGCGCAGTCGAAACTGCAAATATCTCTCTACTCCTATGTCGTATATATGAACGGTTTAATGCATTGGAAACTAAACTCATATATCTTAATTTTTTTTTGTAGATCATCCAATAATTCCAAGAATATTGGGAGAAAATCTCAGTTACATTTGATCTAATTTTCAACACATTTATGAATGTAACTGGTGATGACCTTTTTCAACTTTTGTTCCAAAACTCGCTTGACTTCAAAACATAACACATGAATATCATACTAGTAAAATAACTCATAACATAATCTCTTTATAATGTTAAGCACCCTAGTGTCACCCAAAAGTACATGTTATAACATTCCAACTTGTCGACTTTTGTCGAAACTTATTTTTTTCAATTGGTTTAGCTTCTAAGACATCCAACCCTCTTGATACTAACTTTATGTACTTTCAAAGATGATATCATTTCAGAGCTTACATCAATTGACTTACGACGTACTCTCACATACGAAACTATAGGGTGTAACATCATTCCTCTTCTGGAACATTCGTCCTCGAATGTTGAATGATGCCCTTATCCGTTTCATAACCTTAGCTCTTACAAATAATTTAGTACTGTCATTTGCATCTAGGAAACTGTTCTATGAATAAATCTGAAGGAAAGGGCATTCCCCCCCCCCCCTAGGCCTCTTTCTCACACCACGACTTATTGTCGGAATTCTTCCAATCTCGTAGCTGTTGCGGACTTCTGTCATGCAGCCTGTACGACTTTGTCCTTGTATGTGTGCCTATGCGACTCTTCTCTCTTACTTCCTCCTGCTTTTATCCAATCTCTAGGCCTCACTTTGTGAATATATATAGAACTATGGCATGTTGTCCCTCTAGGCATCTATTGGTGTACTGAAGTCCTTCACTTGGTACTTTGTCGAACTTACGACTATTGCTATATCTTGTTCCATAGCCTCGAATATCTATCCTTATGGCTTTACTACATCTAGGTAGGTTATACTGTACTATAACTCTTACTTTAGTTTACTATTATTGAGACCTGCCACCCAACTCCAGGTTACTCTCTCACTGCTTTTCCTATATGTATAAATCTAATCCATTTAATGCTTCCTTATTATCGTTCATCTTAATAATGACAACCTAATCTCATCTCATACTTAGTAACTTTCATCCATCTATTATTGATTCACCTTAATGTTGATCTATAATCTACCATTGATAACTTGAAACCTCTTATGTAATATATCGTCACTAGGGCTCACGTCTCATCGGGGAATATGTGAAGTGATTTTCCTGATCCACTTAGAGACGATACTATACTCCAATAACTGTATTTTATAGCATCCCAATGTGATTCATCCTATGGGGGTACTCAAATCCCGTGCAGTTTATGAAATCCTTGTTCTCAAAATCATTACTCAATCAAAGGCCTAAACGTCATCCTCTTATAATTTATCACAGTTACACCCTTACTTTAGTACCATGATAGCATTCCATCTCTTCTAAATGCTCCTAGTTTTAAACTCCTTTGAGTTCACTCATGCTATACTGATCTTTTTATAACTTTATGGAAACCATCAACTTTCTTGTTGTGATGGGTTTAATCCCGAGGACTTACCTATTCTTGTCACCTTCTTACTCACCTTTTCTTATCCTTACTCCTATCTAGCTAAAACCTTGTCGCTTTACCATACTTTAGCTTGCGACCTACGCATATCTATTTATACTATTCACAACCTTTCTTTTGACATGCTAGCCCCACAGATTTTCTTTCATGCCTTCAGAGTTGTCTTTAAATGTAAGCAATTACTTTTCATGGTCGTTTTACCACTTGCTGCATGGATACTTGGCTTATCTTAGTGCCCACGAATACTGGAGTTCCCTGTAACTCATATGATCTCAATTATCAATTCTTGATTTTTTTTTCTTCCCGTTCATTAGCCACGATAGGTGCCACTTTCTTATGGAGTGTATACAACATTATAGTGAGACTTCTATTACAAGACCACTTGTTCTTTATGTCACTATGCTTATGTTGAAGTCTCCTTCCTTATTTCCTCAGCTGTTCTTTCGTTGCAGTGCTTACGGAAGACCCTCTGACTCTTTTGAAAGTTTCGAGCTTATTACATTGTATACCCCGCTGTATTTCTGATGTTCTTACTCGCCGATCATTATCCTTAGTTACTTACCTTCGCGCCCTTGAGCTCGTAGGGTTGCTTCTGACTTGAAATTTCAGTTGTCTCCCTAGTGGCACTCTCTTTTATTTCCATAACCCTTATATTGTACCTTCTACTACCCCAAATCCTATTTGAATATTTCTCGAGGATTATGATGCCGTATTTGAGAAACTGAATTCCTATGTTGGGTTTCACTATGTTTATCTTGCATGATCTACTGATTTGTCTGTATCCTCCTATCTATTCATAACTAGGCTCTTCCTGAATCAACTACAAACTACCCATTGGTCCACTCTCATATCTGTATTTTATGTAACGCCTCTTAGGTTATGTTATTTGTCTTAACTTACCTCTCGTATGGGATCCTTATGTATCAAGTGTTCATTCCCACTTATTTAACTATATCATCGAGTGCGAAACACTTATTGATTCTCCTCGGCGTCATGCTTGCATAATGTTTTGGAGTCATATTATATCTGTAGGATCTGAATAAATGCAATCTCATTCATTTCACCTTTTTACCACATTCTTCCTTTACCGTTCGATAGCTACCTCTTCATCTTTGGCATTTTTTTCCACATCTTCACTAACATATTACTCGCCTTGCGGTAGCCCTTCTACACCAGGGATAATTGAATTTCTTACGCACAAGGGTGACACCTGAGGTAACTGGCACATTTAGTCCCTTAAGCTTAACTCTGCTCATAGTGCTTGTTTTAGGGAAGCGTCTTCGTGAATGACCGTTAAAAGTTATTCTTCTATTGTTCATTCTATTACAGTAGAAACACAATCTCTGAAACGATGCCGACTATTACCAATTCCTTCGGTCCTTAATTCATGT
>ML356989.1:8542-89693 GCA_005239505.1 Nicotiana paniculata | reverse complement strand
GTCACTTCTATGGTGTTTTCTTGTTGAATCCTTCTGAATTCTCTCTGTGGCTTCGAATTCCCTTCAAATTGTGTTGTTTGGTGTCTATTTATATGTTTAGGTCAAACCCTAACCATGTAGGAGACTTCTATTCCACTTGCGAAACACTTAAACCCGTCAAAACACGATTTCTGGTCGAACTGGGGACCTGGCGTTTGGACCCAAAGGCCTGGCTAGCGCCAGGCAAGGGCTGGCATTTCAGCCCTAACGCCTGGCTAACGCCAGGGTAGGGCTGGCATTTCAGCCCTAACGCCTGGCTAACGCCAGGTAGGGCTGGCTGTTTGGCTCTGTCGCCTGGCTATCGCCCGGGTGTCTCCTTTCGCGTATTTTTCGACGTATTTGCATCCTTTTAGCTCCGTTTCCATCTCCACTTCACCTACACATGAAATAAACTCCATTAAGCACATAACAAGTGTATTTTTATCATTAATGCGCATAAAATGTAAGGTATATCACATGTTAAACTATGCAATTTAGTCTCGCATCAGTGTTTATAGCGATATACTTTCCGTGGAATCCGCAAATTTTCTTATTGGTGTAATCGATAACCGAATCGATAAATCGAAACAAAAAAAATTGAAACCTTACTGAAACGATAACGATAAGCATATGTACAAATCAATAATCGATAAGTAATTATCGATAAGGGTCAAAATCAAATCGATAAATCGAATGCACTCCCCTACTTGAGGGAGCATATCGAAGGTTCCATGTGCTCGACCTCGGCGCAATACAAATCAATGACCGTCATGGAAATGCGGGAAATTCCCAAGGGCACGTTGTTAGAGCTGTCCAAGTCTGCAAGAATAGTACAAGTCTGTACTGAGCCATTAAATAGCTGTACCATTAGCATTACCTTGTCATAATTATACATGTACTATTTTGGGATTCCCCTCTCATATATAAAGGGGACCCTTGTCATTTTGTAAGAGAGATGAATATTAAATATCAGATAACATTCTCTGCTTTTCTTATCTAAGTATGCTCAACAATTGCTCATTATTCACCATTAAAGGCTATCCCGAGGCCCCAATTCTGTTGTTTCTTCATCGATCGCCTACTAACAGCTGACTTAGCTCGACCTCGAGGCCCTTGTTCAAGCGAGCTCGAGGCCTTGGCCTTGTGATAATCTTGGTTTGCATACTTTATTTACTTACTTGTGATGCTTTGTACGTCAATACCACACAAGAGGGGGGGGGGTGATTTGTGTGGTGTCCAATTTTCGAGTGCAGTCTTTATAGAAGAACCTGGTTCTTCCTGGTGTTCCAACTTCTACAGTTTGCAGAAAAGTAATTGCAGAATTTAAAGAACACATCAATTTTTACGTGGAAAACACCTGGCTCAAAGGTGAAAAAACCACGACCTACTTCCTAGTAGGATTTTCCCAAAGTCTCCACTATATCAAAGAGCCAAACAAAATTTACAAAATAAACTCTTTTGTAAACCTAAGGCCTAATTCTAATCCCTTTGTGGCAAACTAGCCTCTAGCTATTTGCGACAAACTTCAAGCTAACTCTAACTTGAACATTGTGTACCTATTACAGTTGCTTCTAGATAAAACTGAAAGATACAATATGTAATCACCTACTACAAACAACTAGACTCCAAAGACAATAGATGTAACTGGTTCTTCTAGCTGGTTCAAGTAGCTTTTGTGTCGCACAAGGATTCTGCTTGCAAAGTTGCTTTGGTAATTTTGCTTTCAGTTTTTGTTTCACTTCTGTGTTTGTGCGTTAATTCTTCAGCAGGAATGCTTCAACATTTTATAAAGTCAGTAGTTGAGTTGTTGTTGTTCAGTTCTAATGCAACTCTTCCTTGGTGGAGGAGTTTGAGTTTATCTCAACTTCCTTGATCTCGATTTGAGTTTATCTCAACTTCCTCGATCTTGATTCTGTCCTACCTGAAATCGAACTCCATTTTCTTATCAGTTTGCAACCTTTTCGCTTAGGAGATAACTTCTTAGCTCCCAGATAATGTTTATATCCTGTGCATGGACGCTTCTCGTGCCAATGGGTCTGTTTGACTATGTTTGCCCTGAATCCACTCCTTCACCCAAATCAGTCGCAGCCGTTACACCTAGCCCCACTCCATCCCCCATAAAATGTAGAGTAAAGATGTTGGCCAGGAAAACAGTTGCCTCTGGTTCTCATGCCACAAAATTAAATGAGATACTTCAAGCCAGCAAGGTCTAAGACCCTGAATCTTCTAGTGAGTCCTTCAAATCTGCAAATAAGGATGAAGCACCGGGTTCATCTGACACTGAAAAGGGAAATCTTGAAGTTGGGTCTGCAACTGAAATGGCTGAAAACAGGTTTATCTTGATTGGGTCGATAGTGGATGTAGAGGTACCGGCTATGCGAAGAAAAGTTGGGAAAAATATAAACATTGAGGTAGAGGGAGAAGGGAGTTCAGAAAGGGGATCTGGGAAGGAAGGTGGCACTCTGGCTATTGGTGGCCCCGCTCCTGTGACTACCACACCCTCAACAGTTGCAAAAAGGACCAGGTCTGAGTCAAAGAAAGCAAAGATTGTTGATGATGAGGAATGGAGAGGAGAAGAAGAGGAAGTGTCTGGTGAGGAGACTGACCAACTCATAATGTTTGGTAAGCGTATTATCTTAAAGGGGAAGCTGTTTAGAGACCTTGAGGAGTCAGGGATGATTTTCCTGTTGGATACCTTGGATGTGAAAGGGTGAACGGACATGGTTCTTCACCTTGAGGGAAGGCTGGCTAGGAATGAGTTGGTTGAATTTATGGCCAACACAATTGTCAAAGATGGCAGGGTATCCTCCAAGGTTCAAGGGGTTGAGATTTCGTTTGATGCAAAGGAGTTTGGGGAAATGCTGCATATCCCTTCTGGGGGGTTATGATGATTACACAAGGCAAAGGTGGCCTAATCTGGATGATTTTCCCTCAGCTCTTCAAATCACCAGGTTTTTCTGTGAGAATGAGCAAGAACTGGAGCCCCGGGCAATGTTTAAGAGTGACATGAGGCCTCAGCACAAACTGTTCTTTGAGTTTGTGATAAAATTTCTGCTGCCTAGGTAAGAGCGAAGGCACATTGTCAGCTACATGGATCTCACGCTCATGGAGTACTTGTAGATTCCCAACAATGGATGGCGTGACAACCTTCTTAAGGGATTGAGTGTGTTTTTGATGTTAAGGTAAAAACAATAGTAATAATGAATAAAAGAATCAAGCATGCTTCACTTGGTACCAACACACTTAACTACACGCTTATGATTAAAAATAAGTTCTTGGAAAGAAATAGCTCTAGTTAGTGACATTGTGACTCTTGTGTTGACTTAAGCAATCATCGAGTGGTTTAGTTGAATAATTAGTGATTTTCAATATTGAATACGGTTGTTGTGATCCCTCGACTCTATCTATTTAACGATGCAGCTATGTGAGAGGTGAGATGGTTTGTTGCATGTCCAAGTACACGTGTGAATGGTCTAGAACTTGCCCGGAATGTGTTCCAAGGAAAAATTTTAAGTATGGCGTGGCTTGATAAGTGATTGTAGGCTCTCCTTGACCCGTTTTGAAATTTTCCATCGCCCACCAATAATGTTATCCCTAGTCAACCCTTTTTGAGCCTAAAGCCTTTCTTATTTGATAATCATGTTAAAAGCCTTTACCTTTTTTGTAGTGACCCTCTCTTGGCACCCGAGCTTTCCTTAACACTCATGAGAAACAATTGGTGAATACATAAGTTTGAGGCAGATATGAGGAGTTTGAAAGTGGTATCAAGGTACAAAAATAAAAAAGAGATGAAGAAAAGTAAAGCCAAAAGAAAAAGAAAGAAAGAACAAATGAAAAAATACAAAAAGAAAGTGAATAAATTGAAGAGTTGATGGGATTCAAAGAAATGCAAAAGTGCAAAGCATGAAGAAAACAAAGAAGTAGAAAATGAATGTCATGACCAAGAAATAGTGATGTCAATTCTCTCTAGTTCCCCTAAGGAAAAAGAAAATGACTCAAAGAGTCGGCAAAGCATGAGCCAACAAGAGAAAATGGAGTGCTTAAGGAAAGATAAACCCGTTCTAAAAAAAAAATTCCTACCTTAGTCCAAAAACCTTCATTACATGCCGAAAAAGCCCTACGTGATTTCAAGCCGAGTGAGCTTACATTAGTGGTGATTTACATGAGGGAAAATCATATGGTACTTAGAGCCATGCTAGCGACATTCTTTCGAGAGAGATGAGCGAACATTTCACAAATTCTTGAATTGAGTGCTTCATTCTTAAGTGAGATAAACTAATAGAGAGTATAGGAGGAGGAGTTTCGGATCCACAGTGACCTACATGAAAGAGCGAACTTCCTTAATGAGTAAAGTCAACTCTTGATGCTCAAGTATCACAATAGAGCTATTTGTGCTTAAAACTTCAAAACATTGCCTTGCTGATAATTCATGAGTGTGTGAGTAATTATTGGTCCCAATTGTTGTGTGTTTGATTCACCTTAGATTAGCTGGAATAGCTCTTTTCTTTTCTCTTTTAAGAAAATTTAGCTTATATTGTTGATTTTACATTGTATTTTCATATATTAATCTTGCAATGAGTTTTATCATCTTTTCTTCTTTATTTTATTCATTACCCACTATGAGTAGCTAATTTTCTAGCTAGGGTTCTGACCTAACCCTAGCGTGGGAACCTAATGAGTGTTTGATTTAGGGCTTTTTTATGGTTTGGTGTGTATTATTTTTCCTAGTTCTTTCTATAATTATGGAATTAATTG
Organism: Nicotiana paniculata; assembly: GCA_005239505.1. Classification (NCBI taxonomy): domain Eukaryota; kingdom Viridiplantae; phylum Streptophyta; class Magnoliopsida; order Solanales; family Solanaceae; genus Nicotiana; species Nicotiana paniculata. Next base: position 84,920 of record ML356989.1, on the reverse strand, counting down.
TTGCAAAAATTGGTTCAAGCCTATGTGACTTGGTTTCACTCAAAAATCACCATTGGAATGAAGCGTGGAATTAAGAAAACCAAAGGCTTATTGATCAGTTAGACATAAAAAGAAGTTACCACATCTAAAAAGAAGTTATTAAAGTAAATAAAAAGCTAGAGTACTTAGAAAACAACATAAAGAAGCTATGAAATAAACTACTGAAAGAAAAAATGAACATACAAACCGAGAACAAGAAAGAGAATATATACATCAATATAGAGAGAAGAATATATATATAATTAAAATAAAAATAAAAAGAGAGTATTATAGTTATTACATGCCAATGTAAAATATCATATCAAATCAAAACAGACCATCCTTCTGAATAAGAATAAGCATTGTCCCCATTGCTTAACAAAAATCAAAATAAGGAAGGGAAAAAGTAGAGAGAACTCCCTATGTGGTCTCAATGGGCATAACAACATCACCACCCTCAGGATCCTCCAAATAGATCTCATCATCCTATGCTCAGGGAGTAGTGGGATTAGTGAACATCTGTAGCACCTCTTCAGCAATGTGGGCACCAAGGTCTGGCTCGTCAGACTGGCCAACTAGTGCCACTGGTGCTGCTGGTACTGATGGATCTGTCTGCATCAGTAAGTCAAATGGAAGATCTCCAGCTGCTTCTATCTTGGTCACCTCACGTCTCAGCTTGTCCACTGATTTCTCGAAGCCTGGGATTTCTCACCTTCTTAACTTGTTTAACTAGCTCCTCAATTTCTCCCCCATGTGCCACCAAGGTATCCATGATGCTCTTATGATAATCTAATATCTTCTTCAATGTTTGCTCCGTTTGCAGAGGAACCTGGGTGCTGGGGTGGATGATGTTTGGCTATAATTCTAATTTTTAGTGCATTACTTACCATACATTTTGGGGCTTTAATGCTAAACTATACTATATTTGTGCTTAATTGAGTTTATTTTATGTGTAGGTACAATGGAGATGAAATTGGAGCAAAGTAGAGATTTTATGTGTATTTTATACACTACAAGAATGGTTCTTGATTATTTAATTAAGGAAAATATTATTATGTATAGTTGTGCAATGTTTGAAGATAAGAAAAAAGAAGACAAAAAGAAAAAAAAGGCAAAAAGAAGAGTCGAAAAGTAAGGGATTAAAATGAGAAAGGAATTTGGCAAAAGTTAGGAAAAGCAGGAATGAAACGTAGTAGAAGAAGCATCAGGCATTGCAAGCTTTAAAGCGCACCGTGGAGCTGGCGTCGCGCATTGGAAAGCACGGCAGAGAGGTCGCGAGGCACGGTCTATAGCGAAGGGGTTCTGAAGTTTAAAAGCATATTTCGTCTCCTATTTGGTTTTTACTTGGTTATCTCGTCTAGGCTTTTTTACTACACATAAATAGTCATTAAACATAATTTTTAGAGGGAGACCGAGATTAGGCTTAGGGAGAGCACAGAGCCCATGTGGAGGCCGGAATTCGTCATATTCCATCTTTCTTCCGTCGAACTTAGTAATCTTTACTTTTTCTTCATGATTTGTTGTTTTGCTACCATATCTATGTGGAGCTAAACATCACGTACTAGGGTTGTGGTTGTCAGGAATATTGAAGTTTATTAATTATATTACCGTTAATTCGAGTTATCATCTTTTGTTGTTTCTCTAATTCTGTGCATAATTGCTTAATTGTTTGTCCAGCAGTTGAGTTCTATTTACTATCTATGTTATTCTTGGGAAAGCCGTGTTTAGATTAGAGTAGAATTAGAGAGAGTTTGTTTTTGAATCCGTGGCTTGAGGAAAGATTTCGCGATTAGGATAGGAATATACCTAATAGTCTTGCTTAGTTGAATACTGTATTATATTCATTCGTTATAGATTCAAGACCATCAGAATATAAGGTTAATATATTATGGATATACAGATAGTATTGCGGGAACATGCTATTCATATAAACAATTTGGTCAACTAGTAATCAAAGATAGTTTGGATTAACATGTGTAATTACGAACTCAATAGTATTGATAAACCGACCACAACCTTAGAATCTATATCTCCCTTGGTTACGTGTTTAAATTTCGCAATAGTAGTTGTAATAGAAAAGTTAAACTTTTGATCATCTTGAACACTAAATTGATTTTAGTTTGCTTAGTTAATTGTTAATATAAGTCTCTATGGGTTCGACATCCGACTTTTTAGTCACTTTATTGCTGGAGCCACGTATACTTGCGTGTACTTGGGGAACCAACAATGGAAGACTGTGCTGCAACAACATCAGATAGGTCAGATAGCCTTGCTGTAGCTATCTGCATCCAGTTGTTGAGACTCGCCAATATCTAGGAAACTCGTAGCATAGTGAGTGGATAAGTTGAGGAGGAAGGCTCTAATATTGATGCTAATGGCCCTGGAGATGGAAGTGGTGGCATGGAAGCTGTCTCGGTGGAAGGTCCGGATGTTGGGGAAGGCATAGAAGCTGTAGAAGGCATCGCAACTGAATCTGCAACTACCACCAATGGCTCATCAGACTAGCCTACGGTAGTAGTCGACTTACCCCTGTTCTTAGAGTTCCTTGGGTCCTTTAGAGAGTACCAGGAGAAAGGCTTCTTAGCCCAAACCTTCGTATCAAAGCTCCTGGGCTCCACCCCTGCATCTGTGAGATATTATGTGATAGTGTTGGGATACGAGTAGGAGCTCTCACCCTGCCGACAACCACTGACATGTTGGTCGACATGATGGCACCCACATTGATTGGGTACCTGGCCATGATAGATTCAACTAAGACTGCCCGGGGGATTGGAAGATTATTCTCATTTTGGCTCTGGTCTATACGGTTGCACACAAATGTTTCCACCCTTTTGCCTCAATATTTAGGGTGGCCCTCTGAATGGGAACCCCGGCTGTTATCCATAGAGATGGTGGTCCTAGAGCTAACAAGATCTCTACTAACCAAGGGCGAGTAACATCACCCATTGTAAATTTCTCCAAATACTTAACCGGCTCTACCTCCTTGAACCCCAAATAGGTGTTCAGGGTGCTTTGATCAAACCTCACCTTCAAGTTCCTCACCATGGTCACCTTAGTACCCTTTTTGATGTGCGCCACATTAGTGTAGAATCCCTGGACTAAATGCTCCTTGGCATCCATAACACTCTGTGTGAACCATGTCCACCCTTTTCTCTCCCCGTGGTTGGCTTCTTTGATATCCCTTTTTGGAGTGATAGAGGTTGAAAACCTCGGCCTCGGCCTCGGCCTCGGGAGGGTTCACCCCGCCCTTTGGAAGTATCAACATGTCCTCTTGATCTAACCATTTTTCAGTAATGAAGGATGCAAGGAAGAAACTAGGGTGATGAAATGAGACTGATGCTCAAACCAATTTAGTGCACTGTGTTTGCGTTGGTGACAAATACTCAGAGTGTGTAAAGTTTGAATAGTGTGAGGAGGCCACTATTTATAGTTTGATGATTTAGGGCAAGAAGTTGAGGTTGAGTGCCGCCGCACAATTTTGTGTGCGGTCCGCACTCTTTACCTGTAACCATTTCTCTTCCTTAATGATTTGCGATCCGTACAATTCTGGGTGCGGCCACATATTTTTGTGCGGACCGCACAATTCCTTGTGCGGGCGCAGATCGACCATTTATATGCAAGGCAAACTTCAAAGAGTTTGCAATTTTTTGATCTCCAGTTGTGCGGCCGCACAATACCCCTTTCTGCTATGGCCATCAAGATTGTGCAGTCCGAACAATAAATGTGCGTTCTGCACGTTTTCCATACTTAGCCATTTTTCTTAGCAGTTCTTGCAAAGCACACTCATTCATGCAATTCACTTCAAAACTAGTTAGAACAGAACAAAAACTATCTAAAGAAGAAAAAAAAAAGAAAAGAAAAATAAACATGGGTTGCCTCCTAAGAAGCACATGATTTAACATCGCGACACGATGCAGATTACCATCTATCACTTGAAGTGAATCACCACCATGATGTGTCCATCATCAACTTCTCCAAGATAATGCTTCACCAGGTGACCATTGACTCTAAACACTTCATCATTTTTATTCTTCAAGTCTAATGCACCAAAGGGTGTCACACTCACAACCTCAAACGTGCCACTCCATTTAGACTTCAACTTTCCCGGAAACATCCATAACCGAGAATTGAACAATAACACAAGATCATTTTCTTCGAACTCATTATTCCGAATGTACTTGTCATGGAGGTACTTCATCTTCTCCTTGTATAAGGAAGAACTTGTGTATGCATGGTACCAGAATTCATCTAGCTCATTCAATTGTGCCATCCTTAAGTTGGCGGCGACATCCCACTCAAGATTTAGCTTCTTCAATGCCCACATAGCCTTGTTCTCAAGTTCCACCGGAAGGTGACAAGATTTCCCGAGCACCAATTGGTATGGAGACATTCCAATCGGTGTTATGTAAGCCGTCCTATAATCCCATAGAGCATTATCAAGTTTCTTCGACCAATCCGTTTGGTTGGCATTCATTGTCTTTGATAAAAAACTCTTGATCTCCCGGTTGGAGACTTCCACTTGTCCGCTTGCTTGAGGGTGATAGGTGTCACGACCCAAAATTTCTAAGGTCGTGATGGCGCCGGACATCATTGTCAGGCAAGCAATTCATTAATTATTTGAAATAATTTCTGATTAAACATTTATGAAAAACATTTTCTTGCACTTTATTACATAATAACTAAATAAAAACCTGCTACGTAAAACAACAGTTTAAATATTACTTCAGCAAAACTTTTCCAACACATCCCAGAACCTGGTGTCACAAGTACATGAGCAATTTCTAAGAAATTATACAATCATTACAAGCCTGTCCGAAGTACAAATTGGACGAGGAAATTTAAAATAAGGTAATAAATACAGTACGAGAGAGACTCTGTCAGCTGTGGATCGCCTCCGGATGATGCAGCTTGCCTAAGTCTCCGAATCCTCCACATTGCTATGAAAGTACCTGTGCAACATAATGCATAGCAAGTGTATTATGAGTACAAAAACAGCGTGTACTCAGTAAGTCGCCTGCCTAACCTCAGAGAGGTAGTGACGAGAGGTCGAATTAGATACTCACTAAGGGCCAACAAATTAATTAACTGTATAAGATGAACACAATAAACATGTGAAGTTAGTAAAACAACATATATACAAGGCACTGAAACCCAAGTAAATTTTGGAAATAAATAACCAGTTACCACTTTCTCATTATTTTCCAAAATATCTTAAATAAACAATTTCCTCTTTGTTTTCCCCCAAATAACATAAATCCACAATTTCTTCTTTATTTCCCCCCAAATATGTTATCACTTCAAAAATCATGAAAAAAAACATTTAACAATTTAGGATGCGCATACGGGATAAGAACAACCGGCCCGAGCCGTCATAATAATCAACTCTGTGCACTGCCGAAGATTGAACAGCCCGTACCAAAAGTGCACCTCTCAATAAAATACTCATGTCTATGCACTGCCAAGGATCCAACGGCCCGTACCAAAAATGCATCTCTCAATATAATAATCCTCTCCGTGCACTGCCGAGGATCGAACATCCCGTCCCATTAGTGCACCTCTCAATATAATAATCATGTCTATGCACTGCCGAGGATCGAATGACCTGTACCAAAAGTGCATTTTAAATCCGCCGTGGCGTACGGCCCGCTCCCATGAGAGTAGGGGAAATAACACTCCGCTCGCGGAATGTAAATTGCGAAGCGGTCACATGTAGACATGCACAATCAACAATCCACCCCGAATACGTCGGGAACACAAATACTCAAGCAAATGACCGATTTCTCTTTTGAAAAACCACAAATAGTATTTAAATCCCTTTTTCAAAATTTGCTTGCCGAGTTTATATAACGTTTAATAACGCAACCCTATTCGGAAGTACAAATGCCCGCGAAGGAAATAAATTCTCTTTTTAGATGATTTTGAAAAAGGACTCTAGTCTTCTTTAGATATTCAATTACGATTTTGATTATATTAGCAGTTTAATATTACAGGGAGGATCATAGGTATGACACATAAGGCATGCTAGTAGGTCCTAGACTACCCGGACATGGCATAATAGTAGCTACGCACGGACTCCCGTCACCTCGTGCGTACGTAGCCCCCGAAGATAATAGCATATACTTAATTAATTCACCTAGGGGTACAATTCCCCCTCACAAAGTTAGAAAGGAGACTTACCTCGCTCCGAGATTCCATAACCGGCCTCCAAGCCCTTCCGATGACTCCAAAGAGACGCACAACGCCCCAAAACTATCCAAACAACGACAAACCAATGAAAATATACTCTAATATTTGCAACAATTCCAAATTATATAATTTCCCAACCCCGCTTAGTGAAATGACCAAAATGCCCTCGGGCCCACGTGCCCGGAATCCGAATTTCTCGAAGATATATTCTATCCATATCCTTACTAACTCAAATATTCATGCTCATTTCATGGCTAAATTCCAAATTTACATTTTCTAGCTTTCCTCAATATTTCCCAAATTCCCACCAATTTCCATGCCTAATCCATGCATATAATCTTGTATTTAACTTAGAGGCATGAAGGAGTTACTTACCTTGACATTGCATGAAGGAATCCTCTCTTTGAAGCCTCCCAAAATCGCCTAAGCCCATGAAGAAATGAAGACAAATGAACCCAAATCCTTGTTTTAAAACATTCTGCCCAGGACGATTTCCGCACCTGCGGTCCTACCTCCGCACCTGCGCTCCCGCAGGTGCGACCAATCTCTCGCACCTGCAGTTTCCTCAACTCCAGCCCAAAATCGCACCTGCGCTCCATCGTCTGCACTTGTGCCTTCGCAGGTGCGGAAATTCCATCGCACCTGCGATCCCAACCAAGCCAGCTCATTCTCGCAGTTGCGGACAAATCCTTGCAGGTGCGGATCACACCAGATGACAACAACCTTCAGCTTTCTTCAACTTCAAATATTGATCTGTTAACCACCCGGAATCCACCTGAGGCTCTCGGGACCCCGTCCAATTATACCAACCTGTTCCAAAACATAATGCGGACTTGATCGAGGCCTCAAATCACACCAAACAAAATCGAAACCACGAATCACACCCAAATCCACCTGAGATCAACAAAACTGAAATGCACTTCAAGCCCAAATCTATGAAATTCTTCTAAAATGCTAACTTCCATAATATGCACTGAAATGCTCCCGGGTTATCCAAACACCGATCAGAACATATGCCCAAGTCCGAAATCATCATACGAACCTGCAGGAACCTTCAAATCCTGATTCGGAGGTCGTTTACTCAAAATTCCAATCTTAGTTGATTCTTCCAACTTAAGGCTTCTAAAATGAGAATTTTCTTTCCAAACCAACTCTAAACGTCCCGAAATTCAATTCCGACCACGCCCACCGGTCATAATACCTGAAATGGAGCTGCTCACGACTTCAAACCGCTGGACGATGCGCTAGAGCTCAAAACGACCGGTCGGGTCATTACATTCTCCCCCACTTAAACCGACGTTCGTCTTCGAACGTGCTAAGAACTGCTCTGGAGTTATTTGAAATCACTGTTTAACATCTCGAGCACTTGCCCGTGCTACCACCACCCAGTTGAGTACATTAGCTTGATCACATCCGAAGATTTCTTCTTTTATCCATATAATAAGCTCAGAATTCATTCAAACACCTAAAATTTCTCTGCAGGCCTAGTTCCAATACATAAACACCGTGTCAACTACCACATGACATACCGGAACATGACTGCATATCTTTGCTGAATCGGCACCATGCACCGCATAACTCATCATCTGACCACAATGACGCTCCCTGAACTTTAATAGCCAAATTCCACAAATCTGATGCTCCCAATGCACCTCATGATATATATACATACATCCTGTTATAATGCTGACGATACCACCACAACGGAGGAAATGTGCAGAAATTCATACCCAACTACAGAGTTAATAAATCCTTGAATACCTCATCTTTACTAGAATCATCACTTCATTATGAACCTGAAAAATGTTATTTGTTCTTTAATATACACTTCACGTAACCTTATCGCACTGATCCCTGATCCGATAATCCCGTCTCACCCAGTATGAACTGCTCAGAGAACAAACCACCCCAACATGACCAACAACCTCACATGATACCACATTGTCAATAGACCATAACTCGAACATGATAAATAAGAAACGAATCAGGAAGGGACTATTCGACTCACGCAACTAATATGAACTTTTTCTCAGAAAATAGGAAGTAAAACATAAGAAAATAAATATAGGAACCTTACTCATCATCACACTGTTGCGACATGCAACCTGATCCAAATAACATACCCGTGGCGGCGTACCACCCGATCCAAATAACATAAAACTCACGTAAGAAGACACACACCGAGCTAAATCGCGCACTACCACAAATATCGAACATCGGTCACAAGCACGCTAAGTGCAAAATACCATCCTGGGGAGACTGATAAAGCCGTAGGATAAAAAACTCAAGCACAACTGAGGTGTGATATATATATATATATATATATATATATACTCTGGATCTCAAGAGCCATCCTGCTCACATAACATCATTACTACACGGGACCTCAACACATAAGAAATTATCAAGCCGTTTCACAACTCACACGACACAATCATAATTACACATGAATTTGACGAAGAACGAACAACATCCATTGTTCTAATACCTTTCCATGAAAAGCGCTCTGCTGAAATGAACATGCCTGGCTCATACGGAGCCCATAATTATATTTAAATCCATCCACAAACATCGAGCCACCTTGCTCGCACCAAACTAAGCTAATAGTTTTTACCTGGGTCCATATTAACCCACTTTCTCTCATAATACACGAGAACAATCATCATCACCGGGACAAACACCCCATAATCAATAATCGACTGAACCAAACGCTCCAGTCATAGATTCTCTAATAAACAATATTGCACTTCTTTATACTCAGTCCAAATCTTCAATCCATCAAGTGACTACATGTCACACTTTATACAATCTTTTCGCGGTCACGCTTCCACGACCTTCAACACAAGGTACCAAGTCTGCACATCCACCACTGGCCATACCACGCTGTAAGACAAATCAAGAATCCATAACCAGGGTACAAAGCCTCTTTCACCGAATATCAATCTCAGGCGACACTGAAGATAACACCAACTTACTCTGAACTTTCAAATCACTTTTTCTTGCTCTTCCGAGTTCATGACATCCTTATTAACACCGAACCGCAATCTCGATTCTTACTCCCGGTTACATACTGCTTACCGCACCTAACATGCCAATATGAGGTAGCGCAAGAATTCCATCATAACTTCTGAACCACCAATAGGGTGAACACCTCATCATATAGAAACCTTTTACTTGACTCAATTCAAGAGTACCATCTCAACATACGAGTGAAGTCCCCACAATCACCCAACATGCAAATCCTTAAGTAGTAGTCTATACCACCATAACCCTTTCGAGATCCGCCTACACCTGACAGGCTATAACACTCAAATGCTCCCACACGGCATCCGTTACGACGGTCGACAAGCCCCGCACACTCCGGCACAAACCACATGCATAACTTAATCACATCAAGGAACTTATCACTGCCGCAAATGTGCCATTTCAACCATGGATAATCAATCTATGTTCTTTTAATCATCTTCAATCGCTTCAGGTATAATAGCAACTTCCTTCAACTCATAGCAAACTCAACCCTCACTCATCCCGAGTGACCTTGATTCACGAGACTATGCTGCCTAAATCCCGCAACCCGTCTCATACCCTCCTGATAATCTTTCTACAATCCGAAGTTTATTTCTCTCACTCCTCCAATACTATCCTGCATGCTGAAACATATCATAGAACATTCCAACCATCCTCCTTTTTTTCTCAGAAATTACTCTGCAAAAGCTCGATTCTCGATCATACTGCTGCCTGAAACCCTTAAATGCCGCATTCTTAACTTTTAAATTCACTAGGAACGCTATTGAGAGTCACCCACTCTGACTTGTTCCAAATACAATCAACTCCAAGGCTCTTCTAGCACATGAACACCCCTTTCAATGAAACACGTGACCGAGTCACTACCCTGACAACTCACCTATGCCTTAAGAAAAATTTTGAATCTTCCAAAGCCTAACCCTGGCCCGATAGGGCCAACTTTTGCACATATTCATCAAATCCCATGCACAATTACCATTTTACTCCTTTCCCTTAGCTGTAATAACTTGCTAACACGCCAACAATCCGCAACCCTATGATAACACAATCCTGCAACCCAATTGTAGATAGTGGGACTCCCCCCCACATAGCCTGATGCTACCCCTTGCACCACTCTAGACCCTGCCGAGATCCTTTCTCCTTTGATAACACGATCTTTCTCCACCAATCGGTCCAATTCCTCAAAATTCTCTTTCCAGCACTCCCTAAATACTCAAACTCTCTAGCATCATTCACACATTCCGCCTCCTACCAAATAGCCACGAGAACCCCTCACCGAGACCTGCCAACCCCGCCATTTCTAACCTTTTCGCAGAAGATAACCCACATGTGGAAATCACTCGCGGACACCTTCCAACGACGCTGAAATGCACACTCTCTGCGACTTCAATACCCTATCCTTCGCCCTTCTTTGTTTACCAACTTTACTAGTCTGTCCGATCCTCATGGACATCCATTAAATGCGCGGCAATATCTTCAAATTCCAAGCTATGCTGCCGCTCCCCCACTTTGCGACTGCTCGACTTCCGCTTTTTACACCTGGCCTCCTAGAAATGGAACCACCGCCTAGCATCACTTCAGGACCATTCTCTGTAGCTCTCAAACCACCAGATCACCATGACTTCACACTCTCCGAAGATCATCTTTTTCTAGCTGCCTTCATTATCAACACTTATCCGGTACTGAACAACCGCACCTCACGATCTCTGCCAACCACATTCTTCAATACTTCTTCTCAATACTCTGACCCCATGCAACCGAAGAAACCATAGCACCGCCAAACTTAACACATTCCATTCGATCAATGGCGACGACTACACGTCACATGTGCATATCCCACCTCACTTGAAGACACCAAGTCTTACTACTTTATCAACCCCAACCGGGCCATTCATAACCCAAATATCTCTCCTCTACCGGCACTAGAACACCAAAATCTCGAAATCACACTCTGAGAAGACCTCCCTTCAAACCATTCATCATCCCCAACATACGGGCAATCATTCTATCATCATATCGACATCACACGATAACCAATCGCAAGCATCATCACTACCTTAGCATAGCCTTAAGGCTCCTAGAAACACAGCTACTGAGCTGAAACAACATATTACCCTTTTGTAGGGCCATAACAACAGCACCAACCAATTATACATGGAAACATCTCGAATTACATCCACAGCACCATTTCAATTCCTCAAATTCATGCTTCATAGCAAGCCCTTCACGATGCGTAAGATTGAGTGAGAATAAACTTAGGCATAAGCCTCAAGGGAATTAAATCGCACAATGAGGAATCAAGAAGGGAAGTACTCCTAAAAGTCCTGTAGCCTCTCGAAGATAAGTACAGACGTCTCCGTACCGATTCGCAAGACTCTACTAGACTTGTTCATGACTTGTGAGACTTATGGGAACCAAGCGCTGTGATACCATGTTGTCACGACCCAAAATTTCTAAGGTCGTGATGGTGCCGGACATCATTGTCAGGCAAGCCAATCATTAATTACTTGAAATAGTTTCTGGTTTAAACATTTACGAAAAAAAATTCCTTGTACTTTATTACATAATAACTAAATAAAAATCTGTTAAGTAAAACAATAGTTTAAATATTACACTTTAGCAAAATTTTTCCAACACATCCCAGAACCCGTGTCACAAGTACATGAGCAATTTCTAAGAATTTATACAATAATTACAAGCCTGTATGAAGTACAAATTAGACGAGGAAATTTAAATATAGATAATAAATACAATACGAGAGAGACTACGTCAGCTGCGGATCGCCTCCGGATGATGCAGTTTGCCTAAGTCTCCGAATCCTCCACATTGCTATGAAAGTACCTGTGCAACAAAATGCACAGCAAGTGTAGTATGAGTACAAAAACAGCGTGTACTCAGTAAGTCACCTGCCTAACCTCAGAGAGGTAGTGACGAGAGGTCGAATTAGATACTCACTAAGGGTCAACAAATTAATTAACAGTATAAGCTGAACACAATAAACATGTGAAGTTAGTAAAACAACATATATATAAGGCACTAAAACCCAAGTAAATTCTGGAAATAAATAACCAGTTACCACTTTCTCATTATTTTCCAAAATATCTTAAATAAACAATTTCCTCTTTGTTTTCCCCCAAATAACATAAATCCACAATTTCTTCTTTATTTCCCCCCAAATATCTTATCACTTCAAAAATCATGAAAAAAAACATTTAACAATTTAGCATGCGCATACGGGATAAGAACAACCGGCCTGAGCCGTCATAATAATCAACTCTGTGCACTGCCGAAGATTGAACGGCTCGTACCAAAAGTGCACCTCTCAATAAAATACTCATGTCTATGCACTGCCAAGGATCCAACGGCCCGTACCAAAAATGCATCTCTCAATATAATAATCCTCTCTGTGCACTGCCGAGGATCGAGCGTCCCGTCCCATAAGTGCACCTCTCAATATAATAATCATGTCTATGCACTGCCGAGAATCAAACGACCCGTACCAAAAGTGCATTTTAAATAAGCCGTGGCGTACGATCCATTCCCATGAGAGTAGGGGAAATAACACTCCGCTCGCGGAATGTAAATTGCGAAGCGGTCACATGCAGACATGCACAATCAACAATCCACCCCGAATACGTCGTGAACACAAATACTCAAGCAAATGACCGATTTCTCTTTTGAAAAACCACAAATAGTATTTAAATCCCTTTTTTGAAATTCGCTTGCCGAGTTTATATAATGTTTAATAACGCAACCCTATTCGGAAGTACAATTGCCCGCGAAGGAAATAAATTCTCTTTTTAGATTATTTTGAAAAAGGACTCTAGTCTTCTTTAGATATTCAATTACAATTTCGATTATATTAGCAGTTTAATATTACAGGCAGGATCAGAGGTATGACACATAAGGCATGCTAGTGGGTCGTAGACTACCCGGACATGGCATAATAGTAGCTACGAACGGACTCCCGTCACCTCGTCCGTACGTAGCCCCCGAAGATAATAGCATATACTTAATTAATTCGCCTAGGGGGACAATTCCCCCTCACAAAGTTAGAAAGGAGACTTACCTCGCTCCGAGATTCTATAACCGGCCTCCAAGCCCTTCTGATGACTCCAAACCGACGCACAACGCCCCAAAACAATCCAAACAACGACAAACCAATGAAAATATACTCTAATATTTGCAACAATTCCAAATTATATAGTTTCCCAACCCCGCTTAGTGAAATGACCAAAATGTCCTCGGGCCCACGTGCCCGGAATCCAAAATTCTCGAAGATATATTCTATCCATAGCCTTACCAACTCAAATATACCATTTACTAAAATATTCATGCTCAATTTTGGCTAAATTCCAAATTTACATTTTCTAGCTTTCCTCAATAATTCCCAAATTCCCACCAATTTCCATGCCTAATCCATGCATATAATCTTGTATTTAACTTAGAGGCATGAAGGAGTTACTTACCTTGACATTGCATGAAGGAATCCTCTCTTTGAAGCCTCCCAAAATCGCCTAAGCCCATGAAGAAATGAAGACAAATGAACCCAAATCCTTGTTTTAAAACATTCTGCCCAGGACGATTTCTGCACCTGCGGTCCTACCTCCGCACCTGCGCTCCCGCAGGTGCGGCCAATCTCCCGCACCTGCGATTTCCTCAACTCCAGCCCAAAATCGCACCTGCGCCCTATCGTCCGCACCTGTGGCTTCGCAGGTGCGGAAATTCCATCGCACCTGCGATCCCACCCAAGCCAACTCATTCGCACCTGCGGCTCCGCACCTGCGGCCAAATCCCTACAAGTGCGGATCACACCAGATGACAACAACCTTCAGCTTCCTTCAACTTCAAATATTGATCCGTTAACCACCTGGAATCCACCAGAGTCCCCCGAGACCCCGTCCAATTATACCAACCTGTTCCAAAACACAATGCGGACTTGCTCGAGGTCTCAAATCACACCAAACAACATTGAATCCACGAATCGCACCCAAATTCCAACTTTATGAACTCAGAAATTTCCAATTTCTACATCCGATGCCAAAACATATCAAATCATGTCCAAATTTGTCATACAAGTCATATTCAACATTACAGACCTGCTCCAACTTCCGGAATCACATTCCAACCTTGATATCAAAACTTCCACTTCCGGTCAAATTTCTCAAAAAGTTCAAATTTTTATCTTTAGCCAAATGACTCCAAAATGACCTACGATCATCCAAATTCACTTCCGATCGTGCCCCCAATATCAGAATCACCATACGAAGCTATTACCAGACTCGAAATCCCAAACAAACATCAACAACCCTAAAATGCACTTCAAGCCCAACATCTATGAAATTCTTATAAAATGCTAACTTCTATAACATGCACCGAAACGCTCCCAGGTTATCCAAACCCCGATCCGAACATACGTCCAAGTCCGAAATCATCATACAAACCTGTAGGAACCTTCAAATCCTGATTCGGAGGTCGTTTACTCAAAATTCCAATCTTATTTGATTCTTCCAACTTAAGGCTTCTGAAATGAGAATTTTGTTTTCAAACCAACTCTAAACTTCCCGAAATTCAATTTCGAATATGACCACAGGTCATAATACTTGAAATGGAGCTGATCACGACTTTAAACCGTTTAACGACGCGCTAGAGCTCAAAACAACCAGTCAGGTCGTTACAATAGGGGATAGTGACTTTGTGAGTAACACCATACTTGGTGAGTAAGGTATCAAAATATTTTTGCAAAATTGCGATCCCCCATCACTTATTATGGTCCTTGGATTACCAAATCTTGTAAAGATGTTGGTTTTAAAAAATTCCACTAGGCATCGAGCTTCGTTGTTAGGTAGAGCAACGACCTCAACCCATTTTGACACATTGTCCACAACTACCAAAATGTAGGTGTTCCCACAAGATCTTACAAACGGTCCCATGAAATCAATGCCCCACAAATAAAAAATGTCAATTTCCAAGATGGTGGTGAGGGGAATCTCATTTTTATTTGAAATCCCACCGGCCTTTTGACATTCATCACAACGCTTGACTAAATCACTTGCGCCCTTGTATAGAGTGGGCCAATAAAATCCACAATTTAACACATTTGCCGCCGTTCTCGCTCCACCATGGTTACCACCATATGGTGAAGAGTGGCAAGCCTAAATAATTTTCACTTGTTCCTCCTCCGGAACACATCTTTGAATCGCACCATCCGTATAAATCCGAAAGAGGTACTATTCATCCCAATAGTAGTTAAGGCAATTCCATTTGAACTTCTTGCTTTGGTTTGAAGAGAACTCATTTGGTACAATACCACTCACAAGATAATTTTCTAAGTCGGCGAACCATGGCATCTCGGTCATTGAAATGGCTAGAAGTTGCTCGTCGGGGAAGGAGTCATTGATTTCAAGGCCGTCATGTGGCCTCCCCTCCTCCTCCAAGCGAGACAAGTGATTCGCCACTTGGTTTTCACTGTCTTTGCAGTCTTGGATTTCTCGATCGAACTCTTGCAACAAAAGCACGCATCTCATTAACCTCGCCTTTGAATATTTCTTGCTCATTAGGTACCAATGGGCCCCATGATCTGTGTGGACAATCACGTTTGTACCCATCAAGTACGAGAAGAACTTCTCCATAGCAAAAACAATAGCAATGAGCTCTTTTTCGGCCACCGTGTAATTGACTTAGGCATCGTTCATGGTATTACTAGCATAGTAGACCGGATGGAAGATTTTATTACTACGTTTCCCCAAAACTACTTCGACCGCCACATCACTTGCGTCACACATGAGCTCAAAAGGTAAGCTCCAATTTGGTGCAGTGATAATAGGAGTTCTTGTAAATTTGAACTTGAGCAATTCAAATTCCTTCATGCAATCCTCGTTGAAATGGAATTTGGCATCTTTCTCCCAAAGCTTACACAAGGGTTTCACCGCTTTGGAAACATCCGTGATAAAAGGACGATAGAACCCCGCATGACCCAAGAAACTCCACACTCCCTTGACGGATGTTAGAGGTGGAAGTTTAGAAATCACCTCTTATTTTTCCTTGTCGACCTCAACACCATTCTTTGAAATTTTGTGGCCAAGGACAATGCCTTCCTTGACCATGAAGTGACGTTTCTCCCAATTAAGCACCAAGTTCGTTTTTTCACATCTTGCCAAGACCTTATCCAAATTTTCAAGAAATCATCAAAAGAATTCCCGACCGCTGAAAAGTCATCCATGAAGACTTCAAGGAAATCCTCCACCATGTCCGTGAAGATAGCCATCATACACCATTGAAAAGTCGCTGGTGCATTGCATAAACCAAATGGCATCCGCGAGAATGCGAAAGTACCACAGGGACATGTGAAAGTATTCTTAAGTTGATCCTCCAGAGCAATAAGAATTTGATTGTAGCCGGAATACCCATCAAAGAAACAATACAAAGCACGGCTGGCCAACCTATCAAGTATTTGATCAAGGAAGGGAAGTGGGAAATTATCCTTCATTGTGACTTTGTAGAGCTTGCGATAGTCCATGCACACTCTCCACCCGGTCTCCGAACTTGTAGGAATTAACTCGTTCTTGTCATAGGTAACCACCGTCATCCCCCCTTTCTTTGGGACACATTGCACCAAAGAATTCCACGAACTATCGAAAATGGGGTAAACAACCCCGGCATCCAACCAATTTATGATCTCCTTTCTTACCACCTCTTGCATTGCTTCATTTAACCTTCTTTGATGTTCACCAGAGGGTTTGGCATCCTCCTCCAAAATAATCCCGTGCATGCAAAAGCCCGGGCTTCTACCTCAAATATCTGTTAATTTCCATTCGATAGCTTTCTGATGACGTCCAAATCCACTACTAAAAAGTAAATGGACATGGCCGCATGCAATATAATTTACCCAACTGTGAGTCGGGATCGAATCCCACAATGAACAATACGTAGGAAATTAAGCATGTAAGAGAATTATCACTTATTATGCAATGCATACCACTTAGAATTTGATTGTGAAAATATTATAGCTAAATGCGAAAATATAAACTAATCTAGAAAGCAAATAAAATGATCAATGGCTACAAGCATGGATGCATCCCGATTTACACTCAAGTAACGATCCAATATATTTCAGGATTTAACAAATATGAACGAGTTTATGTTTAATTAGCCCCGAGTAATAATTCTATATTAGATTCTTCTGAACACTAACAAGACTTTCTAATTTAATAATCCCCTAAACAATTAAGAGATTAAGCACACCCGGATATGGCTACAAGTAGCTCAATCCTATCCCTAGGTCGAATCTATAAAATGAGGGTTAAAGCCTCAAGGTCTTGTTAATTAATCTTTCCCAACCCCAAATAATCTTTCCCAAAATTAATTCGAAGTGATTGGGCGAGTCCTAAGGTTAGTTAATCCCTTTGGAAACATTAAAGAACAAGAATAATTAA
This sequence comes from Nicotiana paniculata, assembly GCA_005239505.1. Taxonomy (NCBI): domain Eukaryota; kingdom Viridiplantae; phylum Streptophyta; class Magnoliopsida; order Solanales; family Solanaceae; genus Nicotiana; species Nicotiana paniculata. Next base: position 67,257 of record ML356989.1, on the reverse strand, counting down.
AGAAACAATAGCTCACTTAATAATGAATAAAAATAATTCAATACATAAGCACAACAAGATATTTAATCAACACTTTAAATATGAATATTCCGATAAACAAGATTCAAGTGTTGGAAAAAATATTACACACTTAAATATTCAATACAAAGCAAGAAAATGAAGAAATGAACATAAATGAGTAAGAAATTCAACCAAAAGATTCAAATCTTCAAGACCCAAGTGTGTGTGCAAGAATTCTAGCTCCCAAAACTTGTATTCTCTAGTCTAAGGACTGAAAATAAGCCAAAGATGTGCCAAAGATCAGCTAGGTCTTGTATTTGTGGGTTTGGAGTTGAGGAGATGTGAATTTCCAAGTCTGCCCAGGTCTGATGCTCGTTGACCGTACCTGCGGAAGGATCCTCCCAGGTGTGGCTCCGCAGATGTGGATATCCTTACGCAGAAGTGGCCTATAATAAGAAACAGTGGCTCCGCAGAAGCAAACTTACACGCGCAGATGTCCGACCACAGATGCGGGCTGGAAGCGCAGGTGCGCTTCCACATATATATGGTTCTTCTCACGCAGATGCAATCCTAAGGAAGGTATCTCAATTCCGCAAGTGTGGACCCTTTCCTCACAGATGCGGAATCACTGAAGAGTTTGCATTGTTTCAACTCTTTTTTGCTCAATTCCACTTCAATTGAATTTAACTCTCTTCATGGCACCATTTACCTAAAAATCTAACAATATACACCATAAACGACCTCATATCATAATTAAAGGATGCAAAATCTAAAGAAAAGAGACTGGCATGAGTGGTCAAATTACCACCCCAACTTAAAGCTTAAATATTCAATACAAAGCAAGTAAATGAAGAAATGAGCATAAATGAGTAACAAATTCTCAACCAAAATCTTCAAATCTTCAAGAACCAAGTGTGTGTGAAAGAAACCCTAGCTCCCAAAACTTGTCTTCTCTAGTCTAAGGACTGAAAATAAGCCAAAGATCTGCCAAAAATCAGCCAGGTCGTGTATTTGTGGGTTTGGAGTTGAGGATATGTGAATTTCCAAGTCTGCCAGGTTTGATGCTCGTTGACCGCACCTGCGGATGGATCCTCGCAGGTGCGGCTCCGCAGATGAGGATATCCTCCCGCAGAAGTGGCCTATGATAAGAAACACTGGCTCCGCCAAAGCGAACTTACACGCATAGATGCGCGACCACGGATGCGGGCTAGAAGCGCAGGTGCACTTCCGCAGAAGCGGTTCTTCTCACGTAGATGCGATCCTAGGGAAGGTATCCCAATTCCGCAAGTGTGGACCATTTCCTCGCAGATGCGGAATCACTGAAGGGTTTTGCATTGTTTCAGCTTTTTTTTGCTCAATTGAACTTCAATTTAATTTTACTCTCCTCATGGCATCATTTACCTAAAATCTAACAATACACACCATAAACGACCTCATATTATAATTAAAGGATGCAAAATCTATAGAAAAGAGACTGGCATGAGTGGTAAAATCACCACTTATCAATACCCCCAATTTAAAGCTTAAATATTCAATACAAAGCAAGGAAATGAAGAAATGAGCATAAATGAGTAAGAAATTCTCAACCAAAAGCTTCAAATCTTCAAGACCCAAGTGTGTGTGCAAGAACCCAAGCTCCCAAACATGTCTTCTCTAGTCTAAGGACTGAAAATAAGCCAAAGATCAGCCAGGTCATGTATTTGTGGGTTTGGAGTTGAGAAGATGTGAATTTCCAAGTTTTCCCAGGTTTGATGCTCTTTGACTGCTCCTGCGGAAGGATCCTCGCAGGTGCGGGTCCGTAGATGTGGATAACCTCACGCAGAAGTGGCCTATGATAAGAAAAAGTTGTTCCGCAGAAACGAACTTACACGTGCAGATGCGAGCTGGAAGCGCAGGTGTGCTTCCACAGTAGCGGTTCTTCTCACGCAGATGTGATCCTAGGGAAGGTATCTCCATTTCGCAAGTGTGGACCATTTCTTCGCATATGCCGAATCACTGAAGAGTTTTGCATTGTTTCAACTCATTTTTGCTGAATTCCACTTCAATTGAATTTAACTCTCTTCATAGCATCATTTACCTAAAGATCTAACAATACATACCATAAATGACCTCATATTATAATTAAAGGATGCTAAATCTAAAGAAAAGAGACTGGCATGAGTGTTAAAATCACCACTCATCAACACCCCCAACTTAAAGCTTAAATATTCAATATAAATCAAGGAAATGAAGAAATGAGCTTAAATGAGTAGGAAATTCTCGACCAAAAGCTTTAAATATTCAAGACCCAAGGGTGTGTGCAAGAACCCTAGCTCCCAAAACTTGTCTTCTCTAGTCTAAGGACTGAAAATAAGCCAAAGATCAGCCAAGTCATGTATTTGTGGGTTTGGAGTTGAGGAGATGTGAATTTCCATGTTTCCCCAGATCTGATGCTCTTTAACTGCACCTGCGGAAGGATCCTCGCAGGTGCGGGTCCGCAGATGTGGATATCCTCACGCAGAAGTGGCCTATGATAAGAAAAAGTTGTTCCGCAGAAGCGAACTTACACGTGCAGATGCGAGCTGGAAGCGCAGGTGTGCTTCCACAGTAGCGGTTCTTCTCACGCAGATGTGATCCTAGGGAAGGTATCTCAATTTTTTCAAGTGCGGACCATTTTTTCGCATATGCTGAATCACTGAAGAGTTTTGCATTGTTTCAACTCATTTTTGCTCAATTCCACTTCAATTGAATTTAACTCTCTTCATAGCATCATTTACCTAAAGATCTAACAATATATACCATAAATGACCTCATATTATAATTAAAGGATGCTAAATCTAAAGAAAAGAGACTGGCATGAGTGTTAAAATCACCACTCATCAACACCCCCAACTTAAAGCTTAAATATTCAATACAAATCAAGGAAATGAAGAAATGAGCATAAATGAGTAGGAAATTCTCGACCAAAAGCTTTAAATATTCAAGACCCAAGGGTGTGTGCAAGAACCCTCGCTCCCAAAACTTGTCTTCTCTAGTCTAAGGACTGAAAATAAGCCAAAGATCTGCCAAAGATCAGCCAGGTCGTGTATTTGTGGGTTTGGAGTTGAGGAGATGTGAATTTCCAAGTCTGCCCAGGTCTGATGCTCGTTGACCGCACCTGAGGATGGATCCTCGCAGGTGCGGCTCCGCAGATGTGGATACCCTCTCGTAAAATGGCCTATGATAAGCAACAGTGGCTTTGCAGAAGCGGACTTACACGCGCAGATGCACCGCAACAAATGTGGGCTGGAAATGCAGGGGCGCTTCCGCAGAAGCGGTTCTTCTCACGCAGATGCATTCTTAGGGAAGGTATCTCAATTCCGCAAGTGTGGACCATTTCGTCGCAGATGCGGAAATACCGAAGAGTTTTGCATTGTTTCAACTCTTTTTTGCTCAATTCAACTTCAATTTGATTTTACTCTCTTTATGGCATCATTTACCTAAAAATCTAACAATACACACCATAAACAATCTCATATTATAATTAAAGGATGCAAAATCTAAAGAAAAGAGACTGGCATGAGTGGTAAAATCACCACTCATCAACAACCCCAATTTATAGCTTAAATATTCAATACAAAGCAAGGAACTGACGAAATGAGCATAAATGAGTAAGAAATTCTCAACCAAAAGCTTCAAATCCTCAAGACCCAAGTGTGTGTGCAAGAACCCTAGCTCCCAAAACTTGTCTTCTGTAGTCTAAGGACTGAAAGTAAGCCAAATATTTGCCAAAGAATTGCCAAAGATCAGCCAGGTCGTGTATTTGTGGGTTTGGAGTTGAGGAGATGTGAATTTCCAAGTCTGCTCAGGTCTGATGCTCGTTGACCGCACTTGTAGATGGATCCTCGCAGGTGCGGCTCCACAGATGCGGATATCCTCTCGCAGAAGTGGCCTATGATAAGAAATAGTGGCTCCGCGAAGCGGACTTACACGTTTAGATGCGCGATCGCGGATGCGGGCTGGAAGCGCATGTGCGCTTCCGCAGAAGCGGTTCTTCTCACGCATATGCGATCCTAGGGAAGGTATCTCAATTCCACAAGTGTGGACCATTTCCCGCAGATGCGGAATAACCGAAGAGTTTTGCATTGTTTCAACTCTTTTTCGCTCAATTCCACTTCAATTGAATTTAACTCTCTTCATGGCATCATTTACCTAAAAATCTAATAATACACACTATAAACGACCTTATATTATAATTAAACGATGCAAAATCTATAGAAAAGAGACTGGCATGAGTGGTAAAATCACCACTCATCAGCACCCCCAACTTAAAGCTTTGTCTTGTCCTCAAGCAAATCAAAACCAACAATTCGATGAGGTTTTACCATTTAAAGCACAAGTAGTTATGCTATCATTTACAAATCATATTCTCCAATTAAGCACCATATTTATGGATTTGGTTGGTATTAATAATTAGGCTCAAGCACATGAATCTTAACCAAATAACTCCCTCATTTTGAAACAACTTCAAGAAATGATAAGGAGTTTTAAAATAATCAAGTGACAACAAAAAGCCTCAAGAAGTGACTCAAACGCACTAGTCTACTACATAAACTCAATTTACTCATTTGGGATACATCAGTGTCACCAATCCATCCTAATTCATGTGCCCTTACAAGAAAAAAGTCCCAAATCACCATAGTTACAGTAACAACAAAATGGACAAATGCACAAAGACACTCACTCTCAACAAAGAATTTCAAGTGTTACAAAATATCACGCCACAAGCTTTCCCTTATTTTAATTCGCCGCCTATTCAAGAACATTCAGTTGAAGCTCCCATAAAGACTTTTTAAGCTTGTAATGTAGGTTTAGGAAAGGGTCGGATAAGCATTTGGGATACAAGTGACTACTCCCTCCTTGAACACTACTCACATTTGTCTTTCCTTATTGACACTTCTTTTTAAACCACATAGCTCTTATTGGCATCTAGTAACCAACATAGAACCACCTTAAAGTACCTCTCTAATTTTCTCAAGACTCCATATTTATATATATAAACATTTTTTTCTCTTCTTTTTATTTTTTTATTTTTTTATATAAATATTTTATTTTGGAGCTTGAATAACTTCATATGAACAACTTTGAGGTACATGTTTCTACACTAAATTTACAACCTTACCAATTTCCAACTTGAAACCAACACCCCCAACTTAGGATTTTAGCCTCATTCTCAATAATAAAGAGGGACTGGTTCAAAAGAGGGAATTATTTCACAAAAGTGTAAAGGTTTGTAATGAGGCGCCCCAAGAAAAGGTTAAAGGCTCAAATTGGGTAAACTAGTGATAATATTTATTTAATGGTAGGCTTGAAAGGCTAAAGAGACTTTTTCAAAGATCACAAAGAATGCCTACGGTCATCCCTCCAACCAAACATAATTAACATTAGCGTTGAAAGACCAACCGGGCAAGTCCTAGATGATAGAAGTAAACACAAGAATTATTTATAACAAAAACTAACACACATGGCACATGAACTAATCAAGATGGATCAATTTCACTTTTTAATAATAGCATTTAGAGCAATATCATGCTAACTAGTGGGCAAAGAGTCACCAAATGAGCCAAAACATTGTCACAAAAATTATTCTTCCCCATGCAACTTTCTTTTTCAATTTAAAACCAAAATTCGGAGGGGTATTCTTAATTCATACTTCACATATAAGAGATTAATTTTGTTAGTACCAAATAATCCAAAAGTCTCCACATAACAAAACAAGACTAATTCCCTTAAGAAAGTCGTCACGCCATCCATCATAGGGAAAAGTCACCATGTTCAACACAAAAAATGTTCCTCGAGAAAGAACCGTAGCATAAAGAAAACCCAAGAAAATATAACTAAAGAAATAAAAATAATATAAACGAAAACTACTAAAGAAGAGAAAATAAACACTAAATAAATAAAATTAAAAGAAAAAAACTACTAAAGAAAATAATATAACAAAAGCAGCTAATACTAAATGAGAAAAACTAACATAAACTAAAAACTACTAAAGGAAATCAATAAAGAAAGAAAAATAAAATAGAATAGTAAAAGTGACTAATCTGCACATATATGACCAATCACAACTACGCTCGGCAAGAGCACATGATAAGCAATACTAAAACAAGCCTGGCAAGTGCTCACATTATCCATACCACAACATAAACCTGACAAGGGCACAAATTAAATATCAATGTACGAATAAAGTATGCTCCCTAAAGCCACCCCCAACTATAACCATTGTAGTGTCCTCAATGAACAATATCAAAATGAAATAAGAGTAGTTTGAGGGTATCCCTGAGGTTTGCATTAAGACTAGCAGACTGCGGGAGAAATGCTAATCACTGCCGTGGAGAACTCTCGGCCTCATCATCATCAGTATCATCAGGATCATCACCAGCAACACTAGACATGAAGGAGTACTCCTCGCGATCATCAATATCATCAACATGTATTTTCCTATTTGGCTGCCCCCATTTGAAGATGGCTTTGATGCCTCTCCACATTTTGATCATAAACTTTCCCTTCTTCTTGTTTCTCGCTTTCTCCTTTTTGAAGTCCGACTGAAGATCTACATGTCCCTTGTCAAAGTTGCCATAGGCTGCCTAGAGTCTGCCAACAAATGTTGCTATGTTCTCATGAGACTCTGCCTGTTTTTTTGTGCATCTAGGTAGGTCTTCATGTCTTCCTTGGAGAAGTACTTGAGCCCAGGCTGGGGGTGTGAGGGACTAGGGAGTTGTGACACAAAATCACGGATAACGCCAAGTTGTGAGTTCAGTATCCCAAATGGTGCCTCAGGCAATGCTGCTTGTGAGGATGACTCTGGTCCGATAACAATGTTGACTTTCCTCTTTTTTCTCTTTACTGCACCACCCTCGCCCGTTACTCTTAAAGGATGAAGAGGTTTGTCAGCCGGTAACCAATGATCGGTGCTACGCACCTCAACCTCAACCCGCCTACCCAACTCTGTGATCAGTGAAGGAAACATCAAACCTCTCATCTTCCGCAAGACATAATGACCAACATTCACAAGAATGTCGTCTAGGAGGCATGCAATGATAAAGGCTCTGGTGTATGAGACATCTGAAACATTTCCATAGGGTGATACCCTGTTGCAAAGGATGTAGAGCATACTTTAGCTTTAGCTGTGAAGTCGATCGACTTCAAACCCCTTTTCTTGTTGGCCAATTTTGCTCTCATGCTTGCAAGATAGAGTTTAGACACAAGCCATTCTGCATTGTTGCAATTATCCTTTCCTCGCACCGGCTCAAGTGGATGGTGATGAATTCCTAGCACGTCATTGATCTGTTCAGTCCCAAACCTCAATATTTTTCCCCTTATGTTGAGTTGTGGGTCGACGAAGTTTGTACGCTTAAGATTTTCATAAAACTCACGAACCACTCCTCATTGGCTTTGCACGGAGTACGCATGAAGCACGACCAACCGGAGGCTTGTAGACGACCATAGAATTCTGGGAGTAGCTCGGCCAATTTCTCCTCGGCGATCCCCTCTTCAAGAACTATATTTTTTGTGAGAAGGTTGTCATAACACCGGCAATGGCAATCCGTAGACATGAAGCGTGAGGTATCAAATTGTTCATCCACAGCCTTCTCCTAAATTTCATGATCAAGCAAAGCATTTTCGTACATGTTTTTGTCCATTTTAGCTCAAAGTACCATAAAAAAAATCAAAACAACGTTAGTCGGGCAGTAGAATCATGTTAAGAAGTTCAAAACAAAGCAATTAGGCCAAAGAATCGAGTCGAACGGGCCTCGGAAGCTCCAGTTGCAAAGCTACTGCAATTGTATATTCTGCCAGTTTCCGCACCTGCGAAAAAACCATCACAGGTGTGGTCCTTCTTCTACGGGAATCCTTCCGCTTCTGTAGTTTTGCCAATCTGACCAGAAATCGCACCTGCAGAACTTTCAATGCAGGTGCAAGGCCGCATCTCTGACACTTTCTTCATTTCTGCGATGTTCATCAAAGGGTTCAAAAGCCCAAAATATTTTTCTACTCTTTTCACTTCTAGCATGATTTTAGCACATAATTTATACTCAATAATTCTATATTAGTACACTGCCTGAACTTACGATTCTATTAAGACTGATTTTGTGGTACCTAGCAAATAATTTTCTTTTGGACAATTGGTCGAACACATTGCAAGCAGTGAGAACTTATGCTTATTTACACAAATTGGGTAGTCAGACTTCCCCCAAAATTATTTTTAATCATCACAACACACACAAGTATACTCTCAACCAATATCCCTCACTCCTAAAATTAAAATTGATAGAATTAAAAGGAAACTAGAATGTAATGAAACCAGTCATGGCGATGAAGAAGATGAAACAGAGATGAAGAAGAAGACAAATAGAAAACTAGAAGAGAAAAGTAGAAGAGAATTGAGCACGATACATGTGTGGTCTTGTGCGTGAGATCTTGAGTGTGACAGCAGATTGTGTGAGAGATGAGAAGAGTTTGAGTTTGGGAGAAAAAGTTAGAGTATACCTGATGAAATGAGGGTTTATTTCATTAAACCAACCCGAAACACGCACGTGCGACTCCTCAAGCGCTTCTGTGAAGCCGCTTCTGTGAGTGCTTCATCGCATCTGCGAATTTTGTGCATCCGCGCCTTGATTTCTACGTATGCGTGATCTCACCTGTATGATTTCATCCGCCGGTGCGGTTGCACCAGACTTCACCTCGGCAGATTTGGGCGGCCACTGTTTTGGCTTGTTCCAACACTTCGAGCCCCATAATTCAACTCCAAAAAATCTGAAACTTTGCAGATTAGTCAAACATAACATAATAAACTATTCTAAAAAAGAAAATTTCAAAATGACCAAAAGTTTGAAAATGATGAGTTGCCTCCCCCCAAGCGCCGCATTTAACGTTGTTGCACGACGCGAACTAACTTTACCACTTTTCTCGCCACTTGGACGATATGAGTTGGGAACGTAACTTGGAATCAATCTTGTGACCACGAGTGGTGGGGGGTGGTAAGTAGGTGATCAAGACAAACATTAATTTCTTCAGTATGCATTTCTTGGCTTTCATGTGAGTAATGTCATTTTGCCTTCTTGTCCTTCAAACTGTAAAATGTATGGCCTTTGCCTTTCCTCCTCAAAATCCCTTATGGACTCATGTAGTTGAATTCCAATATCACCACACAATTCCAATGTTGAAAAATGCTTGGAATGTGACATCAAGCCTCAGAATTTCAGTTATCTCCGGATGTTGACATCCTTTTGATCCCCTAAACTAGAATTAACTTCAACCATATTTTCACTTACACCGCTTGACACTAATTCCATATTTTTCTTGGCATCACTAACAAGCATGTAGTCGGTTGACGAATGTTCAATTCTTCATTCCTCATAGCAAAGCTCACTTTCTTCCTCGATGTCGGACTCTTCTTGATCTCTTTCCACACTCTCAAGTTGGTGGGCATAGTGAGCCTCAACCAATATTTTCAATTTCTTTTCCAAGGTGCGAATATCATCATCATTTTGAGTTAGAGCTTGTTTTAAGTCCTCGAGTGCTAAGTTATGCTTCTCCTCATTTTCAGGAATAGCCCTCCAACATGAGCATCATCCTCTTTTTTTTTAGCATTTGAGAGTTCTTCTTGGTTTTGATCAAGTGCCAAGGAAGGATTTTCGGCTTCCACTTCTAAGGAAGGTTCTTGGCTATCATTCACTTCCGAGGCTTTTTGGACCTCTAAAGCTTCAAGCATTTCTCCCATTTGTGAGTGCAACATTTCGAACGCTAAATAATTTTGGAGGTTATTTTCCAAAAGCTCCTCCAAGACATTTTTTCCTTTGTTTCCTCCTTCAAGTAGGCATTCTAACATGAGATTGAACTCTCCATTTGATTATGCTCAACTTCTTCCACTTCCATGTCCCTATGCTTGTCATCACAAGAAGTAGAATCATCATAGCGGGGGATTAGGGAAGGGAAGGACAAATAAGCATAATAATCCCAATGACCATTTTTACGGCCACACTTATCATAAATACTCCACTCATGGGTTTCAGATTGTGCGCACAATCCACCCCCCGGAGTATTTAAACAATTTTGCCACGAGTATGGTCCTCCACAATAAGGACAAGGGTTATCAAAGTATGAACAACTACCATCCGACCAATTTTCATTATATGATGTTATTTTTCAAAAACTAAGAAAATAAACAAGAAGACAAACAAATATAAGAAAACTAATTACACAAATATTCACAAGTTTGGACCAAAGCACTTACGCTTTCTTCTCAAACAACCTACATATGCCAAATTGTTGCCCGACAACGGCGCCAATTTTGATGACGTCCAAATCCACTACTAAAAGTAAATGGGCACGGTCGCATGTAATATAATTTACCCAACTGTGAGTCGGGGTCGAATCCCATAGAGAACAATATGTAGGCTATTAGGAGTGTAAGAGAATTATCACTTATTATGCAATGCCAAACACTTAGAATTTGATTTAGAAAATATTATAGTTAAATGAGAAAATGTAAACTAACCTAGAAAGAAAATAAAATGATCAATGGCTACAAGCATGGATGCATCGGGGTTTACACTCATGACGATCCAATGTATTTCAAGATTTAACAAATATGAGCGAGTTTATGTTGATTAGACTCGGGTAATAATTCTATATTAGCTTCTTCCGAAGACTAAAAAGACTTCCTAATAGAATTATCCCTAAAACAAATAAGATATTAAGCACACTCAGATATGGCTACAAGTAGTTCAATCCTATCCCTAGGTAGAACCTATAAAGTGAGGGTTAAAGCCTCAAGTTCTTGTTAATTAATCTTTCCAAACCCCAAATAATCTTTCACAAAATTAATTCGAAGTTAATGGGCGAGTCCTAGGGTTAGCTAATCCCTTTGGAAACATTAACGAACAAGAATAATTAAAGAAACAATAATTCACTTCATTATAAATAAAAATGATTCAATACATAAGCAAAACAAGATATTTAATCCACAAATTAAATATGAATATTCCATAAACAAGATTCAAGTGTTGGAAAAAATAGTACACTTTTAAATATTCAATACATAGCAAGGAAATGAAGAAATGAGTAAGAAATTATCAACCAAAAGCTTCAAATCTTCAAGACCCAAGTGTGTGTGCAAGAACCTTAGCTACCAAAACTTGTCTTCTCTAGTCTAAGGGCTGAAAACAAACCAAAGATCTGCCAAAGACCAGCCAGGTCATGTATTTGTGGGTTTGGAGTTGAGGAGATGTGAATTTCCAAGTCTGCCCAGATCTGATGCTCGTTGACCGCACCTGCAGAAGGATCCTCGCAGGTGCGGCTCCGCAGATGCAGATATCCTCATGTAGAAGTGGCCTATGATAAGAAAGTGGCTCCGTAGAAGCGGACTTACACCCGCAGATGCGGTCTTCTAGCATAGGTGCGCTTCTGCAGAAGCGGTTCTTCTCATGCAGATGTGATCCCAGGGAAGGTAGTTCAATTCCGCAAGTGCGGAACATTTCCTCGCAGGTGCGAGGCCGCAGAAGCGACCCGTGTTTCGCAGATGCGGAATCACTGAAGAGTTTTGCATTGTTTCAACTTTTTTTTTTGCTCAATTCCACTTCAATTGAATTCAACTCTCTTCATGGCATCATTTACCTGAAAATATAGAAATACACACCATAAATAACCTCATATTACAATCAAAAGACGCAAAATCTAAAGAAAAAACACTGGCATGAGTGGTAAAATCACCACTCATCACTTTCTTCCTATTTTGTATTACCGGCAAAGTGGAGTCTACCTACACGTTAGTCAAACAAGAGGAAAGACTAACCGGTAAAGTAGAACAATGGCCAATGAATTTATGCTTGAGATGTGGAGGCAATGACTTTAACTCCAATGTGGGAGGATCCTCGATTGAGGGAATTGTTGGAGGAGTCTTCCAACTTTCAAGATCCAAGGACAATTTGCGGGGTTCATAAGTGTACGACCCTATTCCTTGCAATGCATTCACACATTCCACATAGCCATCCTTCTCATCATCATCAAGCTTAAACAAAACGGCCTCCAAAGTATCCTCAACATTCATTGTGGCACTAGCATCATCAATAATCACATCGGTCACCAAGTCCACGAACAAACAAACTTCATTGCTATTCGGTTGCCTCATAGATTTGCACACATGGAAAACCACTTTTTCATCACACACCTGTAAAGTGAGGTCATCGGCTTCCACATCTAAGAGAGTCTTCCCTGTAGCAAGGAAAGGTCTACCCAAAATAATAGGCACCTCATAGTCCACTTCATAATCAAGAATCAGAAAGTCCGCTGGGAGGATGAATTTATCAACACGAACCAACACATAATCAATAATACCCAACGGTCTTTTCATGGTACGATCCACAATTTGTAATCTCATAAATGTGGGTCTTGGTTGCCTAATTCCCAAAGTTTTGAAAATTTAATGGGGCATCAAGTTGATACTCGCCCCAAGATCATAAAGAGCTTTAGCAAAGTCGGCACTTCTGATGGTACAAGGAGTTGTGAAAGTGCCCGGATCTTACAATTTAGGAGCCATTGAGTGCACAATTGCACTCACTTGATGAGTCATCTTTATAGCCTAACAATTCATCGACCTCTTCTTAGTCACCAATTCCTTCACGAACTTTGCATAACCATGCGTTTGCTCCAAAGCCTAAACAATGGAACATTAATATATTGGCTCTTCATCATGTCAATGAACTTTTTGAATTGATTCTCGCCATTTTTCTTGACAAGCATTTGAGGGTATGTAGGAGGAGGCGTTGGCATTGGTGCCTTAGCCTTTGGAACTACCAGTTCCGGTATGTCTACGATGTGCTCCCTAGACGAGTTCACTTCCTCTTAAGTCTCCTCCACATTGTCATCAATATCAATTCTCACATCGTCATTTTGTTGCACCACATTGTTGGAATCTCATCTTCTTGAATCACTTGTTCATCATCCACAATTTTTCTTTGAATTGAGGTGGTTTCATCCCCAACTTTTCCACTCCTTGTAGTCATGGCCATGGAATGTCCCGTGTTGTTCCCACCCTTTAGGTTTACCAGCGTTTCACTTGGTAGTTCCTCCTTATGACGAGTGCTCAAAGGTAGCGAGATTTACCCCAATTGAACTTCCAAATTGCAAATTGAAGTGTTGTTGAGGCTAGTTAAGCATCAGAGTCACCCTTCTTCTCCATCATTTGTTTGAATATGTTCTCCATTCACCCCATCTCATTGTTGGAAGAGATAGGACCATGGGAATGATAAGGAGGCGAGTTGCTCGGTTTTTTGATACATCGGGGCCCTTTGAAAGCCCGACCCCTGATTCCCTTGGTTATTGTTCCATCCCCCTTGGTTGTTTCCTCCACAATATCCTTGATTATTGCCACTCCAATTTCCTTGGTTGTTTGGACCATACCAATTTCCTTGATTATTTTGGTTGTTCCAATTACCTTGGTTGTTACCACCATTTCAATTGCTTTATTTGTTAGAATTCCAATTCCCTTGATTACCTTGAGATCTCCATTGTTGTTGATTCTGTCCTTGAGAGTTGTTTCTTTGCCCATGGAAGTTGTTCACATATTTTGCTTCCTCTTCTTTTTCATTGTAAGATTCATCTTGATCAAACACACTATTTTCTTGCACATATTGGTCCGGATAATTTTGCACTTGTTGACCCGTTTTCCCTCTCTTGTTTACCATCATATTAACACCCTCCATTGCATTGACGTGCTTAGGACCTTGAACTTGTTGAAGTTGAGCCTTGACTAATTGATTCATTGTGGTGGTCAACTCGACAATTCCTTGCCCATGATCATGCAATTCTTTATGTAGGTGAATCACATTTGGATCACCTTGAGGAACGTTTGCTCTACTTTGCCATGCCGATGAAGTATCCGCCATTTAATCTAATATTTCACAAGCTTCGGCATATGGTGTTTTCATGAAATTTCTACCGGCAAGTTGGTTGACCACACATTAATTGGTAGTATTGATCCCCCTATACAAAATTTGTTGAATCATAGCCTCCATCATGTCATTATTTGGGCACTATTTAACCATAGTACGGTACCTCTCCCATATCTCATGCAAAGGCTCATTGGGTTCTTGTTTAAATTCTAGAATCTCGTATCTAAGAGAAGACATATACCCGAGAGAAAAGAACTTGGAAATAAATTTCTCCGCCAATTCATCCCATGTACAGATGGAATGGTTTGGAAACCTTTCTAACCAATCCAAGGCTTTCCCCATTAGAAAGAAGGGAAATAGTCTCAACCTTAAAGTACCCTTAGAGACATTTGTCTGTTTTCTTCCCCAACAAGTTTCCACAAACACCTTCAAGTGTTTGGATGCATTTCGATTCGAAGCCCCGGTGAATAATCCACGTTGCTCTAGCAATGTGAGCATAACATTTGTGATTTGGAAGTTGCCCACCCTAATGCGGGGATGGACTGTGTGACTTGTATAACCTTCGTTTGGAAACACCCGATATGGAATGCTCTTGATGGAGGTGGGGGAGGAACGAGAACGTTGTCTTGAGGCGGGCGACCTCATCTATTTTCTTGAGGTTCAAGAGGAACCTCTACAACTTGGTCATCCTCCACGTCATCTCCAATGGCATGTTTTCGAGAGGATTATTGTTGTAGAGAGCCATTGTTTCACCCGCAATTGTTTCACACAAAAAGATTAGTAACACGGAAGGAAAGGAAGACACGTCACACACATAACCAAATATATAGCTTAATTCATTTTAGCTCCACGGCAACGACGCTTAAAATTTATCTCGCCCAAGTCACACCTCAAATTGGGGTTGTGAAGCGGTCAATTGCAATAATAATATCCAACTAGGAGTCGGGATCGAATCCACAGGGAGTGTAAATGTGATTAGTGGTATATATTTGGCCTAAGCTCGTGAATTGTCTAAGTTGCACTTCCAAAAATTGTTATTTGTTTTTACTTCTAAAATTATACTAAAGATTTCAATTCTAAATTTAAAAACTAGAGAAGAATGTTTTTGTTGTTGTTTTTCAAATATGTAAAAGGCCTAGGGTTGTGACTTGCACCTAGGCGTTTTCCTAACGAGATGTGAGCTTTAGAGCGAGGTTCGTTGGTCAGGGGTTTATTATAGAAATCAACACACAATTACCCACTCAATAGCTCTCGGTAAGAGAGTGGTTTTGCCCAATTTGGTTTTCTTAAGTCTAAGTGGGTATTGTAGAAAATAGTTGATAATTTTCTCAAGTCGGATTTTACTATATCTAAGTTCAACCCTTTATTTAGGACTATCAATCTCTTGATTTCATCCCAAATTATTGTTAGCCAAGTTTTCCTAGACTAAGTCTCTCTTTCTCAAGCAGAGACCAAGTCAAATAGGCTTGAACCAATGTTTGCAACCATTAATTTTACATTTATAGAAAGAACTAGGCTAAGTAATACATACCTGACCATAAACAAACCCTAAATCAAACACCCATTAGGTTCCCACTCTAGGGTTGGGTCACAACCCTAGCTAAAAATTAGCTATTCATAGTGGGTAATGAAGAAAATAAAGAAGAAAAGATGATTAAACTCATATTGCAATATTAATATATGAAAATCCAATGTAAAATCAACAATATAAGCTAAAGTTTCCTAAAAGAATAAAGAAAAACGGCTACAAAACTTCTGGTATTAAAAAATTAACCTAATTTCGTCCAAAAAGTCTATTTATACACATGTGAAATTTTTGGACAAAATTGCCCTTTCGGAGGTTATGCATCTGCAAAATTCTGTGTGCGGTCTGCAGTTTTCTTCACCTCTTGACAGGAGTTGGTTCTGCGGCCGCACAATTCTGCACTGCGGACGCAACTCTTGAGTTCTGCGGACCGCAAAATTCCTGGTGCGGACGCACATTTGATTTATGCGGACACACAATTGTAGTGCTATCCGCAATTCTTGTTGTTCTTGAATTTCCAACTCTCCGAACCTCGATTTCAGCAGCCGCACAATTATTGTGCGGTCTGCACTTTACACTGCAGCACTATCGATTCTTCTTCATGTTCTGCGGTCGCACATAGAATTATACGGTCTGCGCTTTAGCTTTTTGTGCATGATTTTTGCCCTTGTTCAAAAGAACTCCTCTTGAGCTGGATTTCATCATAATGGCTCATTTTCCAATACTTCTACAAGTAAGCATATTCCATCAGTTTTCGGGAATACCTTTAAACATTTTTGAACTAAAAAAAAGTCAAAAGGCGCAAACAAGTAGTCAAAATCCCCACTTATCACCCATCCAGATGCTGACACAGATAGTGGCTTCTCAGGCCCAGACATCAAATGTTTCACCCACTTCTTCTAGCCAACAAGGGGATTCTAATGGTTCCAAGGTGAACATGTTTGTTCAGTTGGATCCTCTGGTGTTCACAAGTGTTAATCCTGAGGAGGATTCACAGGACTTCATTGATGAGATGCATATGATTCTCCCGGTTATGCGCGCTATTGAGACAGAAGGATTGGAGTTGGACGCATACTGCCTGAAAGGGGTGGCCTATTCTTGGTTTGAGCTTTAGGAGGACTCTCGGGAGGAGGGGATCCCTCCAGCGAGGTGGAGTGAGTTTGCTGGCTCTTTCATGGACCGTTTCTTGCCTGTCGAGAATAGGGCAGCCTGTGCTGCAGAGTTTGAGAACTTTAAACAAGATAGTAAGAGTGTGTGGGAACACCACACGAAGTTCGCGTGCCTGTCTAAATATGCCATTCTCATGTTTCCTAGTATGGAGGCTAGAGTGCGCCGGTTTGTGTACGACCTTATCTCCTTGGTTATTAATGAGGCCGCTACAACTTCCTTAAATTCTGATATGAACTATGGGAAGATGGTTGTATTTTCTCAAGCTACAGAGAACCGTAAGTTGAAGAACAAAATGGAGCAAGATGGTAACAGAATGGCCCGATCCACGGACAACTTTAGGGAGTCATTTGGTGGGGGAAGATCAACTTTTAGGGGAGGGTCATCAGGGTCATCCCAGTCTTTTGCTCAGTCTTCAGCCAGTGCACCACCAGCAAGGCCCAGTGAGCAGCAAGGGAGTCGTTTTAGGCCCAATCAGGGCAGCAGGGGACCCCACCAGCAGAGCCGATCAGGAGGGAGCTTCCAGCAACAACGGGGCCCCCCATGCCCCAGGTGTGGGAAGATGCACTCAGGGATCTGCTACATGGTCCTACCCATATGTTACAGGTGCAGATAGAGGGAACATATTTAGATAGTGTGTCGTTGTGCGGGCAGGGGCACAACATAGCCATCCAGTTCTGCAGCTGCTACATATTCAGCACCCCTCCAGCTCGAGGCACTCCAGCACCCGCAGGGCGTGGTGCATCTAGGGCTCATGTGCAAAGTTCAGGAGGACCCATCCATTTCTATGCTATGAGTGGTCGCCAGAGTACAGAGGCTTCTCGAGATGCTATCACAGGTATATTGACTGTCCAATCTCATGAAGTATATGCTCTTATTGATACCGATTTTACTTCGTCCTATGTTACCATTTATGTTGCTATGGAATTTGGGATAGAACGGAATAACTTCTTGAGCCGCTCTCTGTATCTACTCCGGTTGGGAGTGTATACTGGCTGCACGGGTTTATAGGGGTTGTGTTGTCATGGTATGTGGCCGGGGCACCGTGACCTATCTCATTGAATTGGGGATGGTCGATTTTGATGTAATTATTTGAATAGATTGGCTTTATTCATGTTTTTCCATGCTCGATTGCCGAACTAGAACTGTGAGGTTTGAATTTTCAAATGAGTCAATTGTTGAATGGAAGGGGGATAATGTGATGCCAAAAGGTAGGTTTATTTCTTAACTTAAGGCCACTAAGATGATTACGAAGGGGTGTTTCTATCATTTGTTCTGGGCTACAGACAACGATGCTGAGGCACCCACACTAAAGTCTGTGCCAGTGGTGAATGAATTTCCGGAGGTCTTTCCTAGTGAGCTCCCTGGGATTCTGCAAGACAGGGAGATTGATTTAGGGATTGATGTGAAGCCAGGTACGCAACCTATATATATTCCGCCCTACATGATGGCACCAAAAACATTGAAGGCACTAAAGGAACAATTGAAGGATTTGTTAGAGAAGGGTTTCATTCGACTGAGTGTGTCACCATGGGGTACACTGGTTCTCATTGTGAGGAATAAATATGGATCACTGAGGATGTGCCTTAACTACGACAGCTAAACAAAGTAACAATAAAAAAAAAGTACCCATTACCAAGAATAGATAATTTGTTTGATCATTTACAGGGTGCTAGGTACTTCTCAAAAATTTATTTAAGGTCCGGGTACCACCAATTGAAGATCAGGGAGTAGGATATTCCAAAAATAGCTTTCAGGACCCGTTATGGGCACTTTGAATTTCTGGTAATATCTTTTGGGACAACAAATGCCCCGACAGCTATCATGGATTTTATGAATCGGGTTTTCAAGCCTTTTATTGATTCCTTTTTGATAGTGTTCATTGATGATATTCTTGTGTATTCACGAGGTTGAGAGGACCATGCCGATCATCTCAGGGCAGTTTTGCAGACTCTTCATCAGCACCCATTGTACGCGAAATTTTCAAAATGTGAATTTTGTCTCAATTCTATAACATTCTTGGGTCATCTTGTCTCCAGTGAAATAATTAAAGTCCATCCTCAAAAGATTGCAGCGATGAAGAATTGGCCTAGACATACAACGCCAACCGAGATTTGCAGTTTCTTGGGCTTAATAGGGTATCACAGGATGTTTGTGGAGGGTTTCTCTACTCTTGCCTCTCCGTTGGCTAATTAATTGACTCAGAAAGAGGTTAAGTTCCAATGGCCCGATGCTTGTGAAAGGAGCTTCCAGGAGTTGAAATCAAGATTGACTACGCACCGGTGTTGACCCTGCTAGAGGGTACATATGGGTTTGTGGTATATTGCTATTCTTCAAGGATCGGGCTTGGGTGTGTATTAATGCAACACGATAAGGTTATAGCTTATGCTTCTAGCAAACTTAAGAATCATGAAAAGAACTATCCAACACATGACTTAGAACTTGCGGCAGTGGTTTTCACATTGAAGATTTGGCATCATTATTTGTATGGGGTCCATGTGGATGTATTCACGGACCACAAGAGCCTTCAATATATTTTCAAACAGAAGGAGATGAATCTGAGGCAGAGAAACTGGCTTGAGTTACGCAAGGATTACAACATCGATATTCTATATCACTCGCAGAAAGCCAATCTGGTGGCGCATGCTCTTAGCTGGAAATATATGGGTAGTTTGGCTCACTTGGAGGTATGTCAGAGGTCGTTGGCCATGGAGGTTCACCGGTTAACTATTTTGGGAGTTCGTCTTGCAGACTTTAGTGAAGGAGGGGTAATTATGCAAAATAAGGCTGAATCATTGCTTGTTGTGGAAGTCAAAGAGAAGAAATACCACGATCCATTGTTAGTACAATTGAAGGAGGGGATTCAAAAACATAAAACAATGGCTTTTATTCTTGGCACGGATGATGGTACACAAAGGTACTAAGGGCAACTATGTGTTCCAAATATAGATGGTCTCCGGGAAAGAATAATGACCGAGGCTAACACTTCCAGGTATTCCGTGCACCCTGACTCTACAATGATGTATCATGATCTCAGGGAAGTATATTGGTAGAATGACATTTAAAGGAATGTGGCAGACTTTGTAGCAACGCGTTCGAATTGTCAGCAAGTAAAGGTCGATCACCAACGGCCTGGTGGGTTGGCACAAAACATACAAATTCCAATGTGGAAGTGGGAAATGATTAATATGGATTTTGTGGTAGGACTACCATGTACTCTATGAAAGTTTGACTCAATTTGGGTGATCGTGGATGGACTCACGAAATCAGCACACTTCTTGCCAGTTAAATCTACTGACTCAACAGAATAATATGCTTAGTTGTACATCAAGGAAATAGTCAGCTGCATGGCATTCCAGTTTATATCATCTCCGATTGAGGGACTCAGTTCACGGATAATTTTTGGATAAAATTTCAGCAAAGTTTGGGTACTCATGTGAATCTTAGTACAACCTCCCATCCACAGACCAATGTGCAGGCAGAGCGGACTATTCAGACGCTTGCGGATATGTTGCATGCTTGTATTCTTGACTTCAAAGGTAGCTGGGATGATCATTTGGCACTCATATAATTTGCTTACAACAACAACTTCCATGCTAGTATTCAAATTGAACCATTTGAGGTGTTATATGGTAGGAGATGTAGATCTCCCATTGGGTGGTTCGAGATTGGGGAAGCTGAGCTGATAGGACCAGACCTTGTGCATCAGGCTATGGAAAAGGGTATTCTTGAAGTTTTCCCCATGAAGGGTATAATTCGGTTTGGAAGGAAAGGAAAATTGAGTCCAAGATATGTCGGGCCGTACAAAAGTATTCAGAGGATTGGTGAGGTGGCGTACAAGCTTGAGATACCAACCGTGATGTCATTAATGTACCCGATATTTCATGTGTCTATGTTGAAGAAGGTAGTTGGAGATCCGTCAGCTATTGTGTCGGTTGAGGCCATTGAGGATGAAGAACTATCATATGAAGAAGTTCCAGTTGCCATTCTTGATAGGCAAGTACGAAAGTTGAGGAATAAAGAAATTGCCTTCATGAAGGTGTTATGGGGATACAAACAGGTTGAAAAGGCTACTTGGGAGGCAGAGGAAGAGATGAAAAAGAAGTATCCTTACTTGTTTGTATAAGCTATGTAACCTTTTTATAAAACTGTCGCGTATGGATTTTTGTATCACTTGTTCAGTAATGTAAAGGTGTTGTTTTCCAAATATATTGTATGTGATGACACGATTGGTGTTGTTATGAGTAATGTTATGTTATATGATTATGTTTTAGGGGCTCTCTAAAAGGTGGATAGACCCAGTTAAAGGGGAAACTCTGGCAAAAGTTTTAGAAATTTAGGGAGTTAGTCAAAATCTGGGGCTGCTGGTGTGTGGTATGAAAACTGAGTTGCAAAAGATGCTAATAGTGAACCTTGACCCTCATTCGAGAACGAATAATCTTAAGTGGGGGAGGCTGTAAGGCCCCGTGAAATTTCTCCTAAAAATCGGGGTTCTGTGATGCCGGGGTAGGCGTAACGGTTGGTTCAGACTTTTTAGATAGAACAGTGCGCTGGGGAGTTGAAGGAAAATATTTTGCAGAGTTGGGCATTTCTGCAATCCATTATTTGGTCGCATAATCACTTTGTACGCTATAGAATGGCCATAAAGTGAAGAAGCTATTTGGGCTATTTTAGATGTCAATTTCGATGCCAATTATGCAACCGCATAACCATTTCGCGGCCCGCATTTTTATCGCATAATCAGCCTTGGAATTTTTGCGAAGGGAGGTTCTGCGGCGCATTATGTTACCACAGAACAAGTTTGCGGGCAGCATAACAACCACAGAGTGAAGAAGGCTAGCCTAGTTCCGGAGGCCATTTTCCACGGCCATTTCACAGATCGCAAATCCTGTCCCGGGGCTTCATTTTTTGGTTTTTATAACCCGACCCTACTTCGTTAAAGCATATGCCATAGTCCATTTTGAGAAAAAATTCTGATACTTTTAGAGTGAGAAAGAGTGCTTAGAGTGGAGGAGTAACCTGCAACCTATTATCCATCAATTCTTGCTCAATCATTGAAGATTAACAAAGAAAGTCTTCATTCTAAAGGTAAGAATCTATGCCCTAGCTCTTAATTTCGGAAATCTACTAAAAAGGGAGTAATTAGGGAGATAATTTTTGGGTGTGAGAGTTGTTATCTTGCATGGATGTGTTATCAAATAATGTAGGAAATTTGTGACATAAAAATGGTAGAGAATAGGTTGAGGGATGATGGAGTCTTTCGAAAAAGGGCCTTAAAAAAAAACCTTAATGCACACCTAGTGTTTGGTAATATGCTCAAATGAGCTAGAATCATGGTTATCTTCCTAATATTGGTTCAACTTGTTATATTTCTAAAATAGATTGAAGTTTTTAGGAATTCTAGGATGTTTTATAGTTTAAGGAAACTCAATAGAGATATGTTGTCTAAACCCCTTTCTTAGAATCGAATTCCACGGTGTTCATGTACGTTATGTAAGATCCTAGTTGATCATTATAAAATCAGTAATATCGAGTAATCTTGTGTTGAGAGACACATGTTCAATATGTGTTCCAAATGAATTTATTCATGATATGTTATCTGTTGAGTGTATATTCAAAGTGTGGGTTGTGTGTATAATTGTTGCTATTTCAAGTTATTCTTGAGTGAAGGTTATCATGCCAATTTATGTGAACAAAATCTCTACATGTCTAAGACTCTAAATTACTCTCATTTGTACCTAAAAGCTTGAATTAAAGATTCTTGTTGTTGTTAATGGTAATAGTGTGTGAAACTGAAAAAGGGAGCATGAAACATGAAATTCAGCCAAGTGACAAGAACGATATTATAATTGTGGCTATAAGTGCCGATGAATTAGATGTGAAGAAAGTATGACATGAGATGATTGATAGAAAATATAATGTCTCGAGTGAAACGGCCTAGCCGATTGGGCCGTGATCGGACGCCATGCCGCACACATGGTGGTGATTATGCTGGAAATTCTGATTGTTGTTCATGTCTCAAATGAGGCGGCCTAGCCGATCGGGCCATGATCAGATGCCATGCCGCACACATGGTGGCGATTGTGCTGGAAATTGTTATTGTGGTTAATGTCTCAAATGAGGCGGCCTAATCGATCGGTTCATGTTCAGACTCTATGTAAAAGTACGGTGGTATTGTGAATAATTGTATATTGGAATTAAAGAGCTCCCCACCTAAAAACATGGAAAGTGACTTGAAAACTTATGTTGTTCTTAAGTTGATGTTTTGGTATTGTTTGAGGCTTCTATTGATATCATGATATTTTTGTGTAGTATTGTTCATTATAATGAAATGGTGTTTGTTTATACAT
Organism: Nicotiana paniculata; assembly: GCA_005239505.1. Lineage (NCBI taxonomy): Eukaryota > Viridiplantae > Streptophyta > Magnoliopsida > Solanales > Solanaceae > Nicotiana > Nicotiana paniculata. The sequence goes on along the minus strand of ML356989.1, from coordinate 44,302 downwards.
ACTAGTACTATTCGACAGTATTAACGTCCCTTTTGCCGAGGGCGCTATATATTTATTGGATGAAGGTGGTTCCACAGCAGGTAGCATTGACCAGAGATAGCAGTACACCTTCTTCCTAGCAGACTTGGTGAGCCCTATCTCATTCGGGAGTCATGTATATTTTGCATATTTTGTTATCATGTTTTGAGATATAGCCGAAGCCTTGTTGCCGGCACTATCATTGTACTCCATTGTATCTTTTAGAGGCTCTGTAGACATTGTGTGGGTTATATGTTGGTATTGGGGGAAGTCAAACAATTCATGATTATATTTAAATGAATTACTTGTTCCACTTTAGCCTATAAAAAAGGTATGTATTTAAGATATTAAAAATGAAGAAACTAATAGAAAGGTTTTGGTATTGTAGTCATGCTCTCCCAATTGCCTAATTAATGAATTTATGTCACCTCTTTTCATGAGTGAGTTTGGGTAGAAAGTATCTAACAGGCTTGCTCGGCCTGGTTCACTCGGTTGAGCACCGGCTGCGCTCCCCGAGTTTCGGGCCTGACAAACCAGGTATCAGAGCCTAAGGTTTTAAAGTGTACTAGGATGTCTCGGAGCCTTGTCTAGTAGAGTCCTCCTTATCAGTGTGTTGTCGACAACATCTATAAGTTGGAGGCTACTTGGACATTTAGGAATAATACTCTTCTTTGATATTCTGGATCGTGCAATGAAACTGATTGTGAAACTGTTCCCCCTCTAACTCGTGCATTGCTTTAACATTCAGTACATGGAACTTAAGAAGAGAGCAAGAACTGGACAAAGAGCCAATGCCGCCCGAGGAGTGGCAGTTGACCCTTTATTTGATGATGCGGGTGAGTACCCGAGGGGTGAGGATATTCGCCCGACTGCTACATTGCCTGGTTCCACTACACCTAGCCAGGATGGGTCAGTTCCTACACCCATTGAGGGTGCAACGATTCCTCTAACTAATATTCCAATTTCACCTCCAGCCCCAGCTTCCGGTTCTGGTATTTCTGACGGGGATCTTAGGGGAGCCATCCAAATGCTGACCTAGATAGTGGCTTCTTAGGCCCGGAGATCAAATGTTTCACCCACTTCTTCTTGCCAATTAGGGGATTCTAGTGGTTCTAGAGTGAACAAGTTTCTTTAGTTGTATTCTCTGGTGTTCACGGGTGCTAATACCGAGGAGGACCCATGGGACATCATTAATGGGATGCATAAGACTCTTCGGGTTATGCGCGCTACTGAGATGGAGGGAGTGGATTTTGACACCTACCACCTGAAAGGGGTGGTCTATTATTGGTTTGAACTATTGGAGGACTCTCGGGATGAGGGGAGCCCTCCAGCGAGGTGGAGTGAGTTTTCTAACGCTTTCATGGACCATTTTCTGCCTGCCGAGACTAGGTCAACCTGTGCCACTGAGTTTTAGAACCTTAAACAAGGTAGTAAGAGTGTGTGGGAGTACCACATGGAGTTCGCACACCTGTCTAAATGTGCCATTCTCATGTTGCCTACTATGGAGGATAGAGTGCGCCGGTTTGTGTAGTGCTTTAGCCCTTTGGTTATCAATAAGGCCACTATAACTACCTTTAATTCTGATATGAACTATGGGAAGATAGTAGAATTCTCTCAAGCTACAGAGAACCGTAAGTTGAATAACAAAATGGAGCGAGAGGGTAACAACAAGCCCGGTCCGTGGGCAACTTTGGGAAGTCATTTGGTGGGGGAAGATTAGCTTTTAGGGGAGGGTCATCAGGATCATCCCAGTCTTTTGCTCAGTCTTCAGCCAATGCACTGCCAGCAGGGCCTAGTCAGCAGTAGGGGAGTATTTTTAGGCCCAATAAGGGCAGTAGGGGACCCCCTAGCAGAGCCGATCGGGAGGGAGATTGTAGCAGTAGTAAAGGCCCCCATGCCACAGGTGTGGGAAGATGTACTCCGAGATCTGCTACATGGTCCTAACCATATGTTACAAGTGCATATTAAGGGTACATATTTAGATAGGGTGTCATTCATCCCGCCAGTGTGCGGACAGGGGCACAACACAGCTATCCAGTTTTGCAGCTGCTACATCTTCAGCATCCCCTCCAGCTCGAGGCACTCCAGCACCCGCAGGGCGTGGTACATCTAGGGCTGGTGTGCAGAGTTTAGGAGGACCTAGCCGTTTTTATGCTATGAGTGGTCGCCATAGTGCACATGGTTCTCCAGATGTTTTCACAGGTATACTGATTGTCCAATATCATGATGTATATGCTTTTATTTATCTGGGTTCTTCTTTGTCCTATGTTACCCCTTATGTTGATATGGGATTTGGGGTAGAACCTGAATAACTTCCTGGGCCGTTCTCTATATCTACTTCGGTTGGTGAGTCTATTGTGGCCACACGGGTTTATTAGGGTTGTGTTGTCATGGTACGTGGTCAGGACACCATGACCGGTCTCATTGAATTGAGGATGGTCGATTTTGATGTAATTATGGGAATGGACTGGCTTTATTCATGGTTTGCCAAGCTCGATTGCCGAACTAGAACTGTGAGGTTTGAATTTCCATATGAGCCAGTTGTTGAATGGAAGGGGGATAATGTGATGCCAAAAGGTATGTTTATTTTTAACCTTAAGTCCACGAAGATGATTAACAAGGGGATTATCTATTATTTCTTCCGGGTTACAGATACCAATGTTGAGGCACCTGCACTAGAGTTTGTACCAGTGGTGAATGAATTTCCGGAGGTCTTTTCTATTGACCTCCCTGGGATTTTGACAGACACAGAGATTGATTTTGGGATTGATGTGATGCCAGGCACACAGTCTATATCTATTCCACTCTACAGGATGGCACCACCAGAATTGAAGGAGCTAAAGTAACAATTGAAGGATTTGTTAGAGAAGGGTTTCATTCGACAGAGTGTGTCACCATGGGGTGCGCCAGTTCTCTCTGTGAGGAAGAAAGATGGATCACGCATTGACTATCAGAAACTCAACAAAGTCACAATAAAAAACAAGTACCCATTACCAAGAATAGATGATTTGTTTGATCAGTTACAAGTGTTAGGTATTTCTTCAAAAATGATTTATAGTCCAGGTACCACCAATTGAACATCAGGCAGCAGGATATTCCGAAAACAACTTTCATTGATCTTATAAATCAGGTTTTCAAGCCTTTTCTCGATTCCTTTGTGATAGTGTTCATTGTCGATATTCCTGTGTATTCACGAGGTCGAGAGGACCATGCCGATCATCTTAGGGCAATTTTGCAGACTCTTCATCAACACCAATTGTACGTGAAATTTTCAAAATGTGAATTTTGGCTTGAGTCTGTCACATTCTTAGGTCATGTTGACTCTAGTGAAGGAAATAAAGTCGATCCTCAAAATATTGTAGAGGTGAAGAATTGGCCTAGACCTACACCGCCAAACGAGATTCGTAATTTCTTGGGCTTAGCAGGGTATTACAGGAAGTTTGTGGAGGGGTTCTCTACTCTTTCCTCTCCGTTGACTAAATTGACTTAGAAATCGGTTAAGTTCCAACGGTCCGATGCTTGTGAAAGGAGCTTCCAGGAGTTTAAATCAAGATTGACTACGGCCTGGTGTTGAACCTGCTAGAGGGTACAAATGGGTTTGTGGTATATTTCGATGCTTCAAGGATCAGAATTGGGTGTGTATTAATGCAACACGACAAGGTTATAGCTTATGCTTCTAGGAAACTCAAGAATCATCAAAAGAACTATCCAACATGTGACATAGAACTTGCGGCGTTGGTTTTTGCATTGAAGATTTGGCATCATATTTGTATGGGGTCCATGTGGATGTATTCATGGATCACAAGAGCATTAAATATATTTACAAACAGAAGGAGCTGAATCTGAGGCACAGAAATGGCATGAGTTACTCAAGGATTACGACGTGGATATTCTATATCACCGGGGAAAGCCAATATGGTGGCAGATTCTCTTAGCTGGAAATCTATGGGTAGTTTGACTCACTTGGAGTCATGTCAGAGGCCGTTGGATTTACCAGTTAACTAGTTTGGGAGTTCTTCTTGCGGACTCTAGTGAAGGAGGGGGTAATTCTGCAAAATAGGGCTAAATCATTGCTCGTTGTGGAAGTCAAAGAGAAGCAATACAACGATGTCGCGCCCCTTTTTCTCGTGAAATCGGGTTTCGACGTGTGACAACTCTTTAATGAAGTATTAAAAGAGAAGAGTCGCCACAAACGATTTTTAAGGTAGGGCATCTTTTCTGCAAATGACTCTGGTTCAACTAGTTTACATGACCAAAGATCGGGTAAGGGCTTAAAATTACCTCGAAGAGAAGGTGTTAGGCACTCTTCGAGGCCCACAACTATGGGTCCCGACTTAACTTGAATTATATGCATTAGTCAGATAAACAGAGAGAGAGAGAGAGATAGCACAAAGTTTGAGAATTTTATCATAACAAGATTTTGAATAGATGAGTACAACTACTTGATCAAACAGAAGAGAAATAAGTTGGGTGGGGGATAAGTTGTTTAGCCTAAAGGATCACCCCGTGCAACATAAATAATATTTCGTAATCCCTCGAGATGGGGTGTTACTCATATTATTTAGGGGGCACAGACTATTATCTCCTGCTACTCGATTACTATGTTAAAGTTGTTACCTAAAAGCGTTCTAATTCAACTATAAATTGTACCCTATGCGTGCACTACCTGCCCCATACCTATGGTCCAGGAAGTATTGGACCTCTATTTTGGGTGGTTCTAGACCTCACTTAGGCTGCTCAGAAATGTTAAAACTTGGCGACATACAAAAACACATTGGTCTTCACATATGGGCAGTTAAGGCTCAAGTTTGCCTCCACACTTAAACAAAAAATGCACGCGAGACAAATTTTATGTTAAACAATAAAAAATTAAGAAGCTTAAATACCTATGGACATGATTTCTATATGACAAGGCGTCAAGGCATGCAAGCACTTTTAGAGGCCAAGTGTTGCTCATAGACAGGATTATACGATTTGCATGCTGTTTAATGATATTTCAGATTATTGTTCATTAAGCCTATTGTGTCTAGGTGACCCGTGCAGTAAGGAGTAATGAAAAACCATTAGGGAGGAGCTTAGAATTACTTATGCTTACTGATAGTGGCATGAACAAGTAGTAAGCACTAAGAGAGAGCTCCATTAGAACGAGCAATTATACCCTATAGGCAGGATCTCTAGCAGCTGATGCTTGGAATTTCTTTTTTACGATTTGTTACATTTAATCCTATAGGCGTATTTCTAGTGGCATGTATCAACAAGAAGGATTGCAGCATTTAGATACATGTTTGCTAGCAAATAGCGTGTATGTGTGTGTGATTACCCTAATGACATGGTTTCTACAATGCTCATATAAATTGAATTGGATATATAGAGAACATATTATTAAGTCCTATAGGCATGTTATCTACCCATTGTATGTAAATATTAAACTCTACCCTATTCCTTTTTTACTAACACCCCAATTGTTTATACCAAGGTTATTACAAACCCAATGATGAGTAAAAGTAACAATGTTACATAACGGTGTACATGCCCACAGTAGGCCCAAATAAAATAAATACCCAACATTGCCTGGACCTTCAGCACTTCTTATGTAGCATACCCAGACTTTCAACAAAGATCCATATTCATCAACACAACCCAGGATCCATAAAAGAGCTCGAAGCCAAATCACACAATCATATTGCCAAGAATTAAATTACTCAAACAACCAGCTTACATTTTCATGGGACAATAAGAAGAAGGAACTGGGATAATTCAGGTTCCAGTATTAGGAGAAATTATTAGGGACCCAAAATCTTAGTGTGTCAGAGTTCACAAGGGCCTTAAAAGGACCCCGAGCAGTGCTCACACTATGGAGGTCAATAGTAAAAGCCTTAGTAGTCTTGTCTTTTAACCGGCTAAGAATAAGAAGTTCAGAATAGCATAAGTAGCAAATGAGGGAGAATGGACAATGGATGAGGTACAGAAGTGGGGGTACACTTATACCTAGAGTACACACATCCATGTTGAGCATATGGAGCAACTAATCAAGTTGTCCAGTAGGTTCAGCCGGATAGTAAAGTACCACATAGACAACCTCGTATTGGAAGAATATGGGGGAAGAAACAGGTTTACAGGATATACATAGGCTATCATATACATATGCATGATACTAAACCAGTTGAGACCAAAAAGGTCCAAATTAAGCTAAGTATACATCATAGTGCCATATTAATCAATATTTAGACGTGATGGGAGACAAACATTGTGACAATCATTGAAAGTATAGGGTATCAAATGAAGCAACGGCATACTGGGAAAACATATTAGCATAGAAGCAAGATCATAGTCGATAGAAAATGGTCTTAATACAAATTGAAACATATTGTACATGTAGGACAAACATTTCAGAGATTCATAGCAGTGCAAGATAGAAAGCTCATACCAAATAGCACATGTAGATATTCTGGGATTGACATAATAAACTAATTAACTAAAGAAGGTCTAAGTTATGCCATAAAACAAAATAGCTCAAACAGGGCATGGAAAAAAAGTTGAGGTAACTGTTAAGATCTCAGTCAATCACTAATGGGGTGTGGGAATAATGTTGAGTGACACAATAACATGGGAACATGTCATAATTAACACAGGAAGTTTTAGCACAAGTGTGAAGCATTAATTATAAAGATTAAGGACAAGGCAAGTAAGCAGGTTTTAGGGAACATTTAGGCACCAATACACTGGTTAAACGAACTTAAGAGGGTCAAATTATCAAAGTTAGACTTAGGCAATCTCAGAACTAGCAACATTAGGAGGAAGTTAAGTGCTAAAGATAATTAGAACAAAGTAGAATTAACAGAATCGTGAATAAAAGAAATCTAGAAAATACATTAAGCCATGGATTTCCGAGGTGAGAACACATGTAAATCAAAGAACGTAGGGATGAAATTGCAAAAGTTAAGTAGCTTACCAGTTAAATGGACAACAATAAAAAACAAAGATCCAGAAGAACCTAGAAATATCGACGCGTCAAAGTTCCCAGGAGCTTCAAAAGAACCCCGGGCAATGCTCACACCAAGAGAAAGTTCGAACATTAGACTCTCAGTGGCCGTGGTTTTCAGCCGGCGAACAAAAAGCACAGAACAAGATAATGAAGGAACTAACAGACCAAACCTCAAATTTTAGTGAGATTATAGCGATTAAAAGTCTCTCTTAAAAGGGAACGTTGAGGGGTTTATATAGTGAAAAATTAAACACACAAATAAGGAAAAACAATCAATCAATCATAAAAAAAGGAAAGAATAGAATGCGAAATTGATTCAAAATCAATTTAGGAGAAGTCAAGCAAACCCTTATTGGAGTCGAATTTTTGGCAAATTGTTCACAAGCCTCGATCACGATAGAATCATTGGAGATATTCCATTTACAAGAGAAATTTCTCTTTTTAAGTGTAAATAACCATAATCGCACCCAAAACCAAGAACCAGAACCAGATCTGGCTTGCCATAAGTGAAGTGGTAACGAAAGCTACCATAAAACGAGTGACGGTGACAAGAAAAGGCAAGTAAATCCGTGTATAGACGCGTATAAGGAAAGAATACGTAAAAATCTCCATGGTAGGCTAGGGTTTAGGTTTGGGAGATGAAGGGAATGCAGAGAGAGTTTAGGGGAGGCGATTCAGGGGGAATGTGATAGGGTTTGGGTTATGGAGATATAAGGGGATGGGTCGGTTTATTATGGGCCGTTGTCATTTGAGATCATGAATGTGAATCTGATACGTTATGGATGTATCTCAAAACTAGTATCTGAACGGTTATAAAAAAAGTGGGTAACAGATGGTGATTGGTTACATTTGAAATAATTGCAGGATGTGAACATTGTGAACAGAAACCGGAGCGAAGATTGCTCCTGTTAAGAGAATGGTTACTTCCTCAGTTTCCTGCAAAACTTAAAACATGATGCATGCAAGTATATAAATTATGGTGAGAATTTAAACATAATGCAAATTTCCTTTGGACCATGAAAGTTGTCTTTGGATGGTGAGGATGATGTCCTTAGATCATGACGTCCTGGGCCATGAATCACGTGATAAGGGATTTGCAGGCCATGAAATGATGTACTCGGGCCATGAAAATAGTGCCTTTGAACCATGATACCTTTGAATAATGATGTGCAATATTGAGAGATCTTTAGGCCATGGAATGGTGTCTTCCACCTATGAGGATGATGCCTTCGGACTATGATGCCTTTGGACAAAATGGTGATGTTTCAGCCCATGAGATTCAAAGATGTGACAATGGGTCATATCCGAAGTAAAACAAGACAGAGCTTAGGCAATGCTTAGTCCCAGGAGAATAGAAGATAGTGTTAGGTTTTAAATAGCGTAATGGGGATAACATTTGGTCTTATGCAAGGACAAGGAAATGCTAGCCTTAGGAAATTGAGGAGGCATTGCTTAGCCTCATGCAAGAAGAGGAGATGATGCTTAGTCTCGATGCAAGGAAATGTAGTGCTTAGCCTCATGCAATTAGGAAGGCAATGCTTAGCCTCATGTAAGAAGAGGAGATGATGCTTAGTCTCGATGCAAGGAAATGAAGTTCTTCGCCTTATGCAATTAGGGAGGAAAGGCATCGCCTCATGCAAATAGGATACAATTCTTAGTCTCATGCAAAGAAAGGCAGTGCTTAGCCTTGTGCATTTGGGTAGGCAGGGCTTAGCCTCATGCAAATGGGAGACAATGCTTAGTCTCATGCAAAAAGGAGACAATTCTTAGTCTCATGCAAAGAAAGGCGGTTCTTAGCCAAGGAGGCAGTTCTTAGCCTCGTCAAAATAGGAGACAATGCTTACTCATGCAGGGAAAGGTAGTGTTTAACCTTATGCAATTAGAGAGGAAGAAGAGACAATTCTTAGTCTCATGCAGAGAAAGACAATGCTTAGCCTTATGCAGTTAAGGGGGCATGGCTTAGCCTCGTGCAAATAGTAGACAATGCTTAGTCTCGTGCAAATAAAGGAAGTGCTTAGCCTTATGCAGTTAAGGAGGCAGGGGTTAGCCTCATGCAAATAGGAGACAATGCTTAGTCTCATGCAAAGAAAGGCAATGCTTAGCCTTATGCAGTTAAGGAGGCAAGGCTGAGCCTCTTGTAATTAGGAGAAAATGCTTAGTATCATGCAAAGAAAGGCATTGCTTAGCCTTGTGCAGTTAAGGAGGAAGGGCTTAGCCTCATCCAAATAGGAGACAATGCTTAGTCTCATGCAGGAAAGGCAGTGCTTAACCTTATGCAAGAAAACAATGAGTGAGAGTGAGAAAGTAGAGTATTTCTTAGCTCGAGATGTTCGTGCCAGATAATTTGTTGTCTTGGAAGTGCTGCCTTGATGTATCTGCGGATATCATTGTCTTATCGTGCTTGCATCCAAATAAAAATTGTGAGTTTTGTAGGGAAAAGGTCGGTTCGTGCTTTCATCTTCTTGCTCTGTCTTTTCTCCTGTATTCATATCCTGTTTGAGTTACCTTTGGCAACATCCGGCTGTTATAGAAATAAAGTTTTCGAAAAATATGCATGCATTTGCAGAAATATAGTTGTTTGAAATGTACTAGTATGCAATATCAATTAATTTAGATGAACCAATGACTGCGACACTTTTTAGACACATTGCAACTTCTTTGCTTTAGAATTTTGAGAGTCTTCATCAAAATTCTGCCCCAGTTTAAAAGCAATTCTTTGACTGTTCTACATATAACGAAGTTGGTTGGACTTACTTCAGAATTTTGAGGGTCCTCCTCAAATTTCAGCCCCACTTTTTGACCATGGCAAAAATAAAATTTTTATTAAGATGTGACCTAACCCACAGGGCTGCCAACGTATCCCCTCTTAAACGGGAATCAAGTCAACCGTAGTTAAATTACATCAGGTGAAGAACTGTAAACAATCTAAGCATAATATCTTTTGTCTGCATCTGAGTTGATAGGTTTTGGCCAAATTTCTCTGTCCATTTCTGGAAGTATGAGCCCTCCTCCTGTTAGTACTCTGTGAACCATGTAAGGCCCTTGCCAGTTGGGTGAAAACTTCCCTTTCTCTTCATCTTGATGCGTGAAGATACTCTTTAGCACCAACTGCCCCGGTGTGAATTGTCTAGGTCTGACCCTTTTATTGAAATCTCTGAACATTCTGTTTTGGTAAAGTTGACCGTGACATACCGCATCCATTCATTTCCCGTCAATGAGAGACAGTTGTTCACAGCGACTTCGTATCCATTCTGCATCACTGAGTTCAGCCTCTTGTATGATTCTCAAAGAAGGGATTTCTACTTCGGCGGGAATGATGACTTCAGTACCATAGACCAGTAAATAAGGAGTTTTCGCAGTTGATGTGCGAACCGTGGTACGATATCCCAGTAAGGGAAATGGTAATTTCTTGTGCCATTGTTTGTGATTATCTACCATCTTCCTTAATATCTTCTTGATGTTCTTGTTGGTATCTTCTATAGCTATATTCATTTGCAGCCTGTATGCTGTGGAATTCTTATGCTTGATCTTGAAGGTTCACACATAGATCCTATTAAATCATTGTTAAGGTTGGCGGCGTTGTCGGTAATGATTGATTCCAGCACCCCGAATTGACAAACAATTCGATCCCTAACGAAATTTGCGATGACCTTCTTAGTTACAACCTTGTAAGATGCGGCTTCAACTCATTTTGTGAAATATTCTATGGCCACTAGGATGAAATTATGCCCATATGTGGTTGGTTCGATTGCACTGATGACATCCATCCCCAAGCGAAGAAAGGCAAAGGTGCACTTGTTGCATTCAGTTCATTGGTTGGCACTCGTATCATATCAGCATGTACTTGGCACTGATGACACTTTTGGACATACCTGATGTAGTATTTTTCCACAGCCATCCAAAAATATCCTGCTCTTAATATCTTCTTAGCTAAGACAAAGCCATTCATGTGTTGTCCGCAAGTTCTGGCATGTATCTTTTCGAGCAATTTGGATGCTTCCTTAGCGTTGACACACTGTAATAACCCTAGATCCGGAGTCCTTCTATATATAAATCCTCCTCTTTGGAAGAAGTGGTTGGATTATCTTCAGAGTGTGCGTTTCTGAGTATGATTTGCATGCTCCGGGTACTCTCATTTTGCCAAATATTCTTTGATGTCATGGAATCATGGGTTTCCATCAGTTTCTTCTTCAACATGAACACAATAAACTAGAATAGGATCGATGGGATTCTTGTGTGGGTGTGGTATCATGGAAGATAGAGTGGCAAATGCATCTGCGAGCTCATTCTGGATTCTCGGAACATGTTTGAACTCTATCTTTGTGAATCTCTTCATTAATTCTTGTACATAGTACATATACGATAATATTTGGTATACTTTGTAGCCCATTCTCCTAGAATCACTAATTACCAGTAATTCCTGAATGTTTATGTCAATGGCCAACTTGAGTCCCAGGATGCAAGCCTCATATTCTCCCATATTGTTGGTACATGGAAACCTAAGCTTTGCGGATACTGGATAGTGTTGACCTAACTCTAATATTAAAACTGCTCCAATACACTCTCTTTTGAAATTTGCAGCTCCATCAAAGAACATTCTCCAACCATCGTAGGTTTCGGTGATATCTTCCCCTACGAATGATACCTCTTCATCGGGAAAATATGTTTTCGTGGTTTGTATTCTTCACCTACAGGATTTCCAGCCAAATGACCCGCCAACGCTTGCCCTTTGATAGCGTTCTGAGTTACGTAGATGATGTGAAACTCACTCAGCAGTATCTGCCATTTTGCCAAATTCCCTATAGGCATGGGTTTCTATAAGATGTATATTAGGGGATCCATCCTTGATATGAGATATGTGGTGTAGCCACAAAATTAATGCCTCAACTTTGAGCTATCCATGTTAAAGCACAACAGATTCCTTCCAACAAAGAATACCGTGCTTCATAGGGTGTGAACTTCTTACTTAGATAGTATATGGCCTGCTCCTTTCTTCTTGTCTCATCACGTTGTCCCAAGACACAACCGAAAGCCCCGTCTAGTAGAAATAAATAGAGTAGCAGAGGTCTCCCAGGTTCCCGTAGGACCAGGACCGGTGCCATGGACAAATATTCCGTTATCCTGTCAAAGGATTTTCAGTACTCTTCAGTCCAACTTGTTGCAGCGTCTTTCTTCAACATTTTGAAAATTGGTTCACAAATCACAGTTGTTTGTGCTATGAAATGACTGATGTCATTGAGATGTTCTAAGAAACTCATCACATCTTTCTTCTTATTTTGAGGTGGCAAGTCTTGGATAGCCTTGACCTTTGACGAGTCTAGCTCAATTCCTCGGCAGCTGACGATGAATCACAACAACTTTGCAGTAGGGACTCCAAAGGCACATTTTGCGGGATTCAGTTTCAGATTGTACCTTCGAAGTCTATCAAAGAATTTCCTCAAATCTGCTATGTGATTTGTACCCTTTTTAGATTTGATGATGACGTCGTCCACTTACACTTCTATCTCCTTATGTATCATGTCGTGGAAAATGGTTGTCATGGCCCTCATGTAAGTGGCTACAACATTCTTTATGCTAAACGACATCATTCCCAAGATGTAATAAAGGTTGTCTTTTCGGCATCCTCTTCATCCATCCAGATCTGATGATATCCTGCGAAGCAATCCACAAAGGACTGAAGTTCATGCTTAGCACAGTTGTCGATCAATATGTGTATATTGGGTAACATGAAATCATCTTTGCAAATTGCTCTATTTAATTCCCGATAGTCGAGACATGCTCTGACTTTCCCATCCTTTTTCGGAACTGGCACGCCGTTAGCCAACCAATTTAGATATTCAACCACTCTGAGAACCTTGGCTTTGATCTACTTGGTGCCCTTCCTCTTTTATTTTCAGACTCATATATGGCTTGAACTTTCTGAGCTTCTGCTTTACAGGCGGACACATAGGGTTGGTCGGTAGTTTATGAGCCATTATGGATGTGCTCAAACCGGTCATATCATTATAGGACCATGCAAAAATATCCTTATACTCCTTCAAGAACAAAATGTATGCTTCTTTCTCTGACGGCGATAGGTGAATGCTTACACGAGTTTCTTTGACTGTTTCGGAGTCTCCCAAATTAATTATGTTAGTCTCATCCAAATTGGACTTAGGCTTGTTTTCAAATTTTTCCACTTCTCTGACAATTTCCTCGGTTATTTTATCCTCTTCCAGATCCGTTGAATCATTATTCTTATGTTACATTGTCTCATTACATGTCATAGTCGTAGGTTTATCAGGATAAGTAATAATAACGTTGTAGAGAGAAAAATATAAAGGATAATAATAAATACTAAAACAACAACCATTGGTAAATATTTGAAAATGTCAAACAAATACTCTTTAATGATTCGAGCAATTATTTCAAAACAAAAATGTTTAAAAGAAAAATACTGAAAATGTCTTAAATGCCCATAAAACTGCATTTTCAAAAATAAATGATGCTAATTTCCAGGCTAGCTAGGAACTCGACGGGCCCTTGGTGGTGCATCAGTCCAATTCTTGAGAAAAACTCCCTTCTCCATTGTCTGAATAATAAGGCCTTCATTCTCCTCCTCCTCAACTATCGCACTGCAGTCCATGTCTTCATCATGTAAGAACATATTCCTTATGTCAGCTAGAACATCATCTTCTTCGGACTCCCACATCATGTCATCTTGGTGAAACGACTGGCTCAAATGTGGTACCGGTTGCTCTAGAGGGTAACAAGGACCACGCGGGTGGTGACCAATTCTGATACTCGTGCCAGGCGTATTCATACCCGATCCAAAAAGTTGTGCCGTGATGCTTTAGCTGTATCAATTTGGTGATCCCCTAGAGATTCTTGCCGAGACCCTTTCCAGGTTCATACCTTGTCCATGCCAATATGCTTTCTATCTTACTGCTCCAACATTTTGTCTTTCTCAATTGCATTGACACACTCGATGCGATGGTATGTTTCTCCAACCAACTTCTTTCTATTCTCGACGACCGAAACAATTTGATCGGTGTAAATGGGATTACTTCCGTCCCTATGGATAATTACTTCCTGATGACTCCACTCGAACTTCACGACCTGATGTAGAGTAGAAGCTATGGCCCCAACGACATGTATCCAAGGTCGTCCCAACAATAGATTGTATGTAGCGGATATATCCAACACTTGAAACTCAATATCAAACCAGGTCGGGCCCATCTGTAGGCTGAGGTTGGTGTCCCCAATTTTGGCCCTTTGATACCCATCAAATGCTTTCATGTTCGTACATCCCACTCGTATATCGTGCAATCCCTTACCCAATCTTTTTAGAGTAGTTAGTGGACATTTGTTGAGACTCGGACCCCCATCTATCAGGACCCTAGCAATGAATTTGTCCTTAAACTGCATTGTGATATGTAGTTCCCTGTTGTGACTCAGTCCTTCCGGTGGCAACTCGTCTTCGTGAAAAGTGATCTTTTGGATTTCCAACACTTGCCCTACTATGTTGTCCATCTCTCCGCTGGTGATGTTATTGAGTACATATGTTTCATTCAACACCTTCATTAGGGCATTACTATGCACCTCAGAGTTTTGCAACAGTGATAAAATGGATATTTGAGATAGGGTTTTGTTCAGATGATCAACAACAAAATATTCTCTCGTCTGCATCTTTCTCCAAAAATCATTAAGGCCAGTCTCAATGGCAGGAGGCTTCGAAGCGGCTTCTTTGCTTGTTCCTCCCAAATACTCGGGTGTATAAACCCTACAAATTCTTGTCATGCCTTGCGCTGCGCCTGTTCCTTCTATTTTTCCCTTTCCCTTCCTTCTTGAATCCGCAACATAGTCCCAAGGTATAACATTAGAATTAAAAGACGGTGTATGTGCTACCATCACGGTGAAGGTTGTTGTCACTTCAACCTCAAACGGAGTTGGTGCGGCTACCTCAACCTCAATCGGTTCTTGAGTTTGTACCACGATAGGTGTGAGAGTGACTGGAGATGTTTTAGGATTATCTCCTTCTCGAATGAGTAATTGAATTTTCCGAGTCCCATTATTCATCCGTCTCTATCACGTTTATCCCTTCACCCCTGTGATCCGAGAGAGGATTGTTACAGACATTTGGTGTAGCCTCCTTTGCCTGTATGACTTTTGTGTCAATTAATGTCTGAATCTTATCCTTCAAAGTACGGCATTCATCAATAGTATGAACCTTCATGCTTGAGTGATAAGCACATGTCTTATTTGGATTAATCCACTGAGAGGAGTTTTCCATAGCAAGAACGGGAATGTGTGTGACATAACTAGCAGCCTTCAGTCTCTCGTACAGTTGGTCTATGGGTTCAGAAATTGGGGTGTATTGTCTGGGTGGTCTGCGGTCAAAATTTGGCCTAGATTTTTGGTAGTATTGGTGGGCTGGTGATGAGTGGTAGTATGCTGGTGGGGTGTTTTAAGTATGGTAAGTGGCGGCTGGTTGTTGGTATTTGGGAGGTGAAGGTTGATATGTGGGTGGGGGGTGTTTGGTATGTAAGAGGAGACTTTGGACATTGAGCTACCATCACTGCCCCTACTTCTTTATTCTTGGAGATACCTCCGGGCTGTAAGGCTTTATTTCAGGCATGGAGTGCTTAAGAATTTTTCACCACTACGCTTTTGATACCTTCTTCTATTCTTTCTCCCAAATTGATGATGTCAGAAAATTTATGGTTTTCAATAACCATCAGTCTCTCGTAGTATTATGGATCCTGAGCCCTGAAGAACTTATTCATCTGTTCTTCTTCCAGTGCTGGCTTACTCGTAGAATGTTTCCATTGGATTCTTCTTGATATTCTGAATGTAGAAAATGTCTGGTGCATTTTTTGTGTTAAAGCTGAACATAGCCATGAAATCTGATGCAATGCTCACCCAATTAACCCACTTCTTTGGGTTCTGACTGATGTACCAGGACAGGGCGTCTCCAGTGAGGCTCCTCATGAATAGCTTCATGTGGATTCTTTCATCCTTTCCAACTCCTACAAGCTTGTCACAATACGTCCTCAAGTGCACATTCAGATCACCAGCCCCGTCGAACATTTCGAACTTAGGAGGTTTGTAACCCTCTAGCAGTTCTACGTCCGGCTAAATACACAAATCTTCATAATTCAAACTCTCAATGCCTTTCCCCTTCGACACTTTGAACTTTGTTAGTAAGCTTTTTGAGCTCTTCCGCCATATTCTTGATGAGCAGGTTCTTCTCATCGAATTCGGGTATATATAGGGTCTGTCGTGAGGTATGGGGTAAGGTTTCCACGTATATTGGATTGTTCTGATGGACTCTAGGAATCTGGGCATAGTGGTGATCGTTGGTTGAGTTTTGGGGATCAGGGGTAGGATGTGGTGCGTCTTGAGGCATATGGTAAGTGGTGGTTTGTGTATACTGAGTTGGATGGTGATGGTATTGTGGAGGGGTAGGTACTGGTAGAGGATTATGGTTTTGAGGAGGTGTGGCGTATTGATTAGGTGCGGGAGGATTTTGCGGATTTTGCGGATTTTGGTTTTGTGTGTTTTGTGGAGGTGCTAGGTTTTGGGCATTTGTGTTTTGTTGGTTAATGCCGGGAACGTTTAGGGTGAGGGAATGATTTTCCAAGTTCCGGACCTGCTAAAGCTCCCCTTGTAGCTCCAATATTTTCTGTTCCAGACGTAAGCCCAAATCATTCTGCGCCGTAGTACTCCGACCATCTAAAGTTTCACTATTCTCTGTATGGGTAGCATTTTCTTTCCTAATACCGCTCATATTGTCCATTTTGACTTTTCCTTTGTTTTTGGGATCACTTGCTGGAGGAGGAGGTCGAGGAACTATGGATCTTGTATGATATGCCAATGATTCCAGTTTACACGAACCAACCTTGGGGAATGGGAATAAACAAAAGAAAATAAAAACAAAAAGGTAACGAGTCAGTAAGGAGTGTTAAAAGGATGTTTGCGATATTTAAACAAGTATGTAATAAATGCACGTCCTAATTTGAGTGACCTCTTTGTGCCCGAGGAAGGCCTAAGAGACACATAGATTTGCAGAAAATTGATGCAAATAATTGCGTCATTTCATGAATGCAAAAATGAGCCAAATCCTTGCTAAAACGACAATAATGAGAAAAGTCATTAATCGCATTTTCCTTATTACAATCAAAATCTAAAGGTATCTAGAAAGCAGTAAAGCCATTGTTTCCTAGTCAACTTGGCCCCAGAAGGACCTTCTTCACGCTTGGCCTTCTTGAATCCATCAATCAGTTTCCCTAGGTCGCGCATGTCTAATAGTAGATAAGCCCTTGCTAGATTCCCTCCCTCATTGCCTTCCTGTTCTGAAAAATCCGAGAGCCTCTTCCTCATCTTCCCCTCAAGTTCCATTAGCCCTTGCTCCAAATATTCCAACCTCTATATTTATATAGTAGCAATTTCTTCCATTCATTGATTTTTTCCATATCCACTTTCTGCTGTTCCAAATGCCTAGCTTTGGACTCGAAGACCCTCTTGCACAAAATACTATATTTGACTTCTGCTTCAGCATCGTCGTCTATAATCCTATTTTTCGTCAGTCAAATTGCTGAAGAAGCGCACCCACCTCACAACACTTCCAGGTTGCGCAAACCTATCTGGGATAAATGTCATTATTCTTTGGATGATGGTAGGCTATGTAGTCATTCAGTGGTCGTCGTAGAAGCTCTTGACGATATTGATCTCTCTTGAAATATTCTAATAACCTCACATGCAACAACATATTACAGCCATCGAAGTGTCCATACCCCTTCTTGCATCGATCTAGAGCTCGATACATTTCAGCAAAGATCATGGGGATGATGGTGTAAGTTTGTTCTTCAATTCCTTCCATTAAAGTCCTAGCGACCATGGCTAAGCGAGTGTGGATCCTCCCCCCTTTCATCGAAAATATCAGCAACCCCAAGAAACAGACAATGAACACAAAAACTCGTCGGTGTGTCCAACCCAAAGAAGTAATGGCAAGTTCATTATGGTGAAGGCGATATGACTTGCTATTCCAATAAAGTTCATAAAGAAATTCAAATGGTATGTATGATTTCTTCAGACAAAGTAACTCATTATTTTTCTTGAAACCCATTATTTTCAAAAAACCTCGGGGAGTGCGATTTTCTAGTACTAGTAAACCCGGAATATCCCATGGAAACCTAGCAAAGCCTCCTATTTCTTCTAAGAGAGGATTCATTTCTATGTCACCAAAGCGGAAGACAACTCTTTTTTCATCCCAAAACATAGTGGCGGCCTCAATCAATGCATTATTTGGCCGAACGTCCAATAAGGAGGGTAAATTTCCGAGGACCCTTTTCACATGATTATTGTCACTAGGTGAGAGGTTCTTCCACCAATAAAGTAGCAAAGGCGGGGTGTATTGAACCATGCTGAACCAGGGGACTTCATGCCTTATTTTCTACAAAACAAATAGAGTTTGCCCTTTCCCCCTCCAGATCTAACTATTTTTACATTAATGATCAATACCGACATGTTTTCTCCAAGTAATGCACGTAACGTGATGGTGTCCATTGGGATTATGGAAATACCGTCGGGCTTTGGACAAGGCTTATCTTAGTGGATTATCACGCGGACAGCGTTCTAACTCATACTAGGTTTGACATGATGCATGCACAGTTGATATTGGAGCGAGGTTTCTAGAAGGGTCTAGACTGGTACTCTCAAGTGGAAAACTTGAGAGGAAAGGCATGGAACCGTCTACTGCACCATTGATCAACTAGTTTAGCGCAAATAAGCCTTTCCGATTTAAAGGGTAATTTCAAAAGAGCGCAGACACTCATCAAGTACCGCTATGGTATTAGCTGTGCACGACTTGAATATGATGTGGAGCTTGCTTTATGCAATGATAAATAACACATTGTCAAGTATTTGCATGATAAATATGTGAAAGCAATAGACGCAGTATTAAGATAAAACATAAAGCACGTAAAAAAGAAGACGAAGAAGTTAGTTCATGTAATATAGGGAATATAATAAAGTAAGAGAGGGAGTAAGGGTGGGGAGAAACATGATGTAGCAATTTTAAAACCAATGAAGAGTAGCTTAGAGCAAATAAGTATGACTAGGAAAAGGGATACGCATGTTATAACCAATTCAAGCAAGGAATGATAGAGAAGAGAAGGGATTTTCAACAAATTTAAACAAACAAAGGGAAACTAGGAGAGGAATGTTCATGTAACAAGTAAAAGGAAAATGGAACAAGGATGCGCATGTAATAATGAATTATACAAATAAAAGGAAAATGGAAAAGGGATGTTCATGTATAAGTAACTAAAAAAATAAGAAGGAAGCACGTTTTATCAAAGAAGACTAATCCATATAATCCAAATTCGCTATGGTAAGAGCCTAAAAATACCCAGCAGAGTCGCAATGCTGTCGCGCCCCTTTTTCTCACGAAATCAGGTTTCGGCGTGTGACAACTCTTTTAAGGAAGTATTAAGAGAGAAGAGTCTCCACCTAACGATTTTTAAGGTGCGTCAGGCCACCTATTTTGCAAATGACTCTGGTTCAAATAGTTTAAATCACCAAAGATCGGGTAAGGGCTCGAAATTACCTCGAAGAAAATGTGTTAGGCACTCGTCGAAGTCCACAACTGTGGGTCCCAACCGAACTTGAATTATATGGATTAGTCAGATAATGAAAGAGAGAGAGAGAGCACAAATTTTGAGAATTTTATTATAACAATATTTCGAATAGATGAGTACAACTACTTGATTCAAACAGAAGAGAAAAAAGATTGGGGGGGGGGGGGGTCCTAAGTTCTTTAGCCTAAAGGATCACCCCGTGCAACATAAATAATATTTTGTAACTCCCTCGGGATAGGGTGTTACTCATATTATTCAACGGGCACAGACTATCTCCTGCTACCCAATTACTATGTTAAAGTTGTCACCTAAAAGCGTTCTAATTCAATTATAAGTCGTATACGTGCACTACCCGCCCCATAGCTATGATCTAGGAGGTATTGAACCTCTATTTTGGGTGCTTCTAGACCTCACTTAGGCTGCTCAGAAATGTTAAAACTAGGCGACATACAAAAACACATTGGACTTCACATATAGGCAGTTACGGCACAAGTTTGCCTCCACACTTAAACAACAAATGCACACGAGACAAATTTTATGTTAAACAATTCAAAATTCAGAAGATTAAATACCTATGGACATGATTTCGATGTGACAAGGCATCAAGGAATGCAAGCAGTTTCAGAGGCCAAGTGCTGCTCATAGACAGGATTATACGATTTGCATACTAATTAATAAAATTTAAGATTTTTTGTCATTAAGCCTATTGTGTCTAGGTGACCCGTGCAGTAAGGAGTAATGAAAAACCATTGGGAGGAGCTCATAATTACTTATGCTTACTGATATCGGTATGAACAAGTAGTAAGCGGTATTTTAGAGGTCCATTAGAACAAGCAATTATATAATATTGCCCGAATCTCTAGCAGCTCATGGTTGGCATTTATTTTTTTTACTATTTGTTACACTTAATCCAATAGTCATGGCTTTTATTGATCATGTTGAGATTAATTGAAAATTCAGAGACATTTTATTCCTATAGGCAAATTTTCTAGTGACATGTATCAACAAGAAGGATTACAGCATTTGGATTCATGTTTGTTACCAAATAGCGTGTGTGTGTGTGTGATTACCCTAATGACATGGTTTCTACAATGCTAATATAAATTGAACAACATATATAAAAAACACATTATTAAGTCTTATAGGCATGTTATCTACCCATTGTATGTAAATATTAAACTCTACCCCATTTCTTTTTTACTGACACCCCGATTGTTTATACGAAGGTTATTACAAGCCCATTAATGAGTAAAAGTAACAATGTTACATAACAGTGTACAGGCCCACAGTAGGCCCAAATAAAATAAATACCTAGCATTGCCCGGGCCTTCAGCACTTCTTATGTAGCATACCCATGCTTTCAACAAATATCCATATTCATCAACACAACCCAGGATCCGTAGAAGAGCTCGAAGCCAAATCACACAATCATATTTCAAAGAATTAAATTACTCAAACCAACCAGCTTACATGTTCATGGGACAATAAAGAAGGAATTGGGATAATTCAGGTTCCAGTATTAGGAGAAATTATTAGGTACCCAAATCCTAGTGTATCAGAGTTCACAATAGCCTCAAAAGGACCCCGAGCAGTGCCGACACTAGGGAGGTCGATAGTAAAAGCCTTGGTAGCCTTGGCTTTTAGCCGGATAAGAATAAGAAGTTCAGAATAGCATAAGTAGCAACTGAGGGAGAATGGACATTGGATGAGGGACAGAACTGGGGGTATACTTATAACCTAGAGTAGACCTAGCCAAGTTGAGCATACAGAGCAACTAATCAAGCAAGCCAGTAGGTTCAACAAGATAGTAAAGTGCCACATAGACAACCTCATATTGGAAGAATACTGGGAAGAAACCGGGTTGCAGGATATACATAGGTTATCATATACATATGCATGATACTAAACCAGTTGAGACCCAAAAGGTCCAAATTAAGCTTAGTATACATCCTAGTGTCATGTTAATCAGTATTTAGACATGATGGAGGACACAAATGGTGAAAATCACTGAAATAACAGGGTATCAAATTAACCAAAGGCATAACTGGGGAAACATATTAGCATAGAAGCAAGATCATAGTCGATAGAAAATGATCTTAATACAAATTGAAACATATTGTACATGCAGGACAAACATTACAGAGATTCACATCAGTGCGAGATTAACAAGATCATACCAAATAGCGCATTTAGATATTCTAGGATTGACAAAATAAACTAATTAACTAAAGAATGTACAAGTTATGCCATAAAACAAAATAGTTCAAATAGGGCATGGAAAACAAGTTGATGTAACTGTTAAGATCTCAGTGAATCACTAATGGGGTATGGGTATCATGTTGAGTGACACAACAACAGGGGAACATGTCATAATTACCACATGAAGTTCTAGCACAAGTGTGAAGCATTCATTATAGAGATTAAGGACAAGGCAAGTAAGAAGGTTTTAGGGAACATTCAGGCACCAATACATTGTTTAAACGAACTTAAGAGGGTCAGATTATCCAAGTTAGACTTTGGCAATCTCAGAACTAGAAGCATTAGGAGGAAGTTAAGTGTTAAAGAGACTCAGAACAAAGTGGAATTAACAAAATCGTGCACAAAAGTAATCTAGAAAATACATTAAGCCATGGATTCCAGAGGTGAGAACACATATAAATCAAAGACACGTAGGGATGAAATTGCAAAAGGCAAGTATCTTACCAGTTATATAGACAACAATAAAGAAAAAATATCCACAAGAACCTAGAAATATCGATGCATCAAAGTTCCCAAGAGCTTCAGAAGAACCCCGGGCAATGCTCGCAACAAGAGACAGTTTGAACAATAGGCTCTCAGTGGCCTTGGTTTTCAGCCGGCCAACACAAAGCAAAAAACTTGATAACGAAGGAATTAACAGAACAAGCCTCAAATTTTAGTGAGATTATAGCGATTAAAAGTCTCTCTTAAAGGGGAATGGGGATGGGTTTATATAGTGAAAAATTAGACACATAAATAAGGAAAAATAGTCAATCAATCATAAAAAAGGAAAGAATAGCATAAGAAATTAATTCGGAACCAATTTAGGAGAAGTCAAGAAAACCCTAATTGGAGTCGAATTTATGGCAAATCGTTCACAAGCCTCAATCACAACAGAATCACTGGAGATATGCCATATACAAGAGAAATTTCTCTTTTTAAGTGTATATAACCATAATCGCACCCAGAACCAAGAATCAAAACTAGATATGGCTTGCCATAAGTGAAGTAGTAACGAAAGTTACCATCAAACGAGTGATGGTAACAAGAAAAGGCAAGTAAATCCGCGTATGGACGCGTATATGGAAAGAATAGGTAAAAATCTCCATGGTAGGCTAGGGTTTAGGTTTTGGATTTGAAGGGAATGCTGAGAGAGTTTAGGGGAGGTGATTCAGGAGGAATGGGCTAGGGTTTGGGTTATGGAGATATAAGGGGATGGGTCAATTTATGGGCCGTTGATCATTTGAGATCAACGACCAGGATCAAATGGGGAATTAGGCGGGTTATTTTAAAGGGGTCTGACCAGGTTGGCAGAAGAGTTATGGTGTGAGCTTGGGGTTATTGGGCTAGGCTGCAGGGCCAATTTGGGTCGGAAGATAGGTTAAAATTGGGCTATTATTTAAATACCCAAAATTTATCAAAATGATTTATAAAAGATGCTTAATAAGTAAATAAAAATATCATTTATACATTAAAATGCTTAAAATAATAATTTTATATTATAAAAAGATAAAAAATCTATTTTGACACAAATAATATAAAATAAAGAGCAATTATGTATCAATATAGGTCATTATTGCAAAATAAAATAAATAGCTTAAAAATGCTAATGTAATTATATGAAACGAAGTAAAACACTTGAAACATATATTATAGTTGCAAAATAATAAATTTATGTAACTAAGTCATCCCAATATAATTTAAAGGGATAATCACTAAATACTTATATAATTTAAATGCAAGAAAATTAATTTAAAGCTCTGAAAATTATGAAAAATTATAGAAAATGTTTGTATTGATTTGTCAACTAAATAATGATGCGAAAATGCTATTTTTAAAGTATATATATTTTGAAAAAATATGAGGGCGAAATTGGGTATCAACAAACGATCCATTGTTGGTACAATTGAAGAAGGGGATTCACAAACACAAAACTATTGGTTTTACTTTGGCACAGAAGATGGTACACTAAGTTACCAAGGGCGTCTATCTGTTACAAATGTAAATTTTCTACCGGAAGTATCATGCCCAAGGCTCACATTTCTAGGTATTCCGTGCACCCGGGCTCTACAAAGATATATCATGACCTCAAGGAATTCTATTGGTGGAATAACATGAAATGGAATGTGGCGAACTTTGTGGCAAGGTGTATGAATTGTCAGCAAGTAAAGGCTAATCACCAATGGCCTGGTGGGTTGACACGGAACATAGAAATTCCAATGTAGAAATGGGAAATGATTAATATGCATTTTGTGGTAGGACTACCATGTAATATGTGCACGTTTGACTCAATTTGGGTGATTGTGGATCGACTCACGAAATCAGCACACTTCTTGCCAGTTAAATCTACCGACACAACAGGGTAATATGCTCAGTAGTATATCAAGAAAATAGTCAGGCTGCATGGCACTCTAGTTTCTATCATCTCCAATCGAGGATCTCAGTTCACGACTAATTTTTTTAAGAAATTTCAGCAAAGTTTGGGTACTTAGGTGAATCTTAGTACAACCTTCCATCCACAGACCGACGGGAGCATATTATTCATATGCTTGAGGATATGTTGCGTGCTTGCGTGACTTCAAAGGTAGCTAGAATTATCATTTTCCACTCATAGAATTTGCTTACAACAACAACTTCCATGTTAGTATTCAGATAGAACCATTTGAGGCGTTATATGGTAGGAGATGTAGATCTCCTATTGGGTTGTTCGAGATTGGGGAAGCTAAGCTGATAGGACCAGACATTGTGCATCAAGCTATGTAAAAGGTTAAAATCATTAAGTAGCGGTTGAATACTACTCAGAGTCGTCAAAATTCCTATTCGGATGTTTGTCGCAGAGACTTAGAGTTCAAAGAAGATGATTGGGTATTCTTGAAGGTTCCCCAATGAAGGGTATAATGAGGTCTGTAAGGAAAGGGAAATTGAGTCTGAGATATGTCGGTTCGTACAAAATCATTCAGAGGATTGGTCAGGTGGAGTAAATGCTTGAGCTACGACCTGATATGTCATTAGTGTACCCGATATTCCATGTGCCTACGTTGAAGAAGGTAGTTGGAGATCCGTCAGCTATTGTGTCGGTTGAGACCGTTGAGGTTAATGGAGAAATGTCATATGAAGAAATTACAGTTACCATTCTTGATAGACAAGTTAAAAAGTTGAGGAATAAAGAAATTGCCTCCATGAAGGTGTTATGGAGAGACCAGCAAGTTGAAGAGGCTACTTGGGAGGCCGAGGAAGAGATGAAAAAGAAGTATCCTTACTTGTTTGTATAAGCTATGCAACTTTTTTATAAAACTGTCGCCTATGAATTTTTGTATCACTTCTACAGTTAATGTAAAGGTCTTGTTTTCTAAATGTATTGTATGTGGGTCCACGATTGGTGTTCTTATGAGTTATGTTACGTCATTAGATTATGTTTATGTTTTAAGGATCTGTTTCTAGGGCTCTTTGATAGGTAGATAGGCCTAGTTACAGGGGAAACGCTGGCAAAACTTTTGGAAATTTAGGGAGTTAGTCAAAATTTTAGGTTGTTGGTGTGTGGTATGAAAATTGAGTTGCAGAAGATGCTAATAGTGAACCTTGACCCTCATTCGAGGATGAATGATCTGAAGTGGGGGAGGATGTAAGGCCCTATGAATGTTTTCCTCAAAATTGGGGTTGTGTGACTCTGGGGTAGGCGTTGAGGTGTGTTCGGACATTTTGGATTGAACAGTGCACTAGGGCATTGAAGGAAAATATTTTGCAGAGTTGGTCATTTCTGCGGCCCATTATATGGCCGCATAATAACTTTGCGGGCCGGAGAATGGCCGTAGATTGAAGCAGCTCTTTGGGCCATTTTTTATGTCCATTTCGCGGCCAGTAATACGACCGCATAACCATTTCACAGGCCGAACTTTTATCGTATAATCAACCTTGGAATTTTTGCGGAGGTAGGTTCTGTGGAGCATAATGTGATCACTAAACAGGTCTGCCAGCCGTATAACGGCTGCCGAGTGAATCATGCTATCCCAGTTTCGGAGGCCATTTTTCGCGGTCATTTCGCGTACTGCAGAATCATTATCCTACTGCATATGTGACATCAGATCCTGTTCTGAGGCTTCAAGTTTTGGTTTTTATAACCGGACCCTTGTTCGTTAAAGCATATGCCATAGTCCATTTTGAGCAAAATGTCTGATACTTTTAGAGTGAGAAAGAGTGTTTAGAGTAGGGGAGTAACCTTCAACATATTATCCATCAATTCTTGCTCAATCATTAAAGATTATCAAGGAAAGCTTTCATTCTAAATGTAAGAATCTATGCCCTATCTCTAATTTCGAAAATCTACTAAAAGGGGAGTAATTAGCAAGACAATATTTGGGTGTGGGAGTTGTTATCTACTATGCATGTGTTATCAAATAATGTAGGAAGGTTGTGAGCTAAAATGGTAGAGAATGGGTTGAGGGATGATGAAATATTTCGAAAAAGGGCCTTAAAAAATCTTAATGCACACCTAGTATTGACAATATGCTCAAATGAGCTAGAATTATGATCATCTTCCTAAACTTGGTTCAACTTGTTATATTTCTAAAATAGATTGAAGTTGCTAAGCATTCTGAAACGTTTTAAACTTTAAGGAAGCTCAATCGATGTATGTTGGCTAAACCCCTTACTTATAATCGAATTCCACGATGTTCATGTAAGTTATGTAAGACCCTAGTTGATCATTATAATCCCGACCGGTCGTTTTGCTTTATCGGACCCCGTTCCACTAAATGAAACTTCCCATAGCTGCTTCTTGTGATATATGACTTGCGGGGGCAGGTGGTCCGGGATTCGGAAGTGTTTAGAGTGCTATAGGAACACTTGGTTCCTTAAGGTTGGCCTTTAAGGCCAAGTTTGACCTCGGTCAATATTTTGGGTAAACGACCTTGGAATCGAATTTCGACGGTCCCAGTAGCTTGGTATGATGATTTCGGACTTGGGCGTATGTTTGAAATGGTTTTGGATGACCCAGGAACGTTTCTGCGCCCAATATTGAAATAAGAGTTCCTTAGGTTCCTATTGTGGTTTGAAACATGATTTTGAGTTGTCGAGGTCCAGATGGAATTACGAGGCCGGGAATAGTTTCGTTATGTCATTTATGACTTGCCTGCAAAATTTGGTGTCATTCCGAGTAGTATAGGTCGGTTCAGCGCGTTGTTAGCGAAGTCAAGAAAACTTAAAGTTCCTAAGTTTGGTTCTTGGGATTTTGAGGTGTGATTTTGAGTTTTAGCGTTGTTTTGGGTGTTCCGAAGGCTCGAGCGAGTCCGTATTATAATTTAGACTTGTTGGTATATTTTGACAGGGGCTCGGGTGGGCCCAGGTGCCTCCCGGACACCACACGAGGCCAAAAATTAGCTGAAATAGCTGCTGGTGTGACCGCGGGTGTGGTTGCCCAGTCACAGGTGCGGGACCCCTCCTGCGGTCCCAGCCTCACAGGTACGACCCCCAGTAGGCAGCCCATTTCTCGCAGGTGCGGACAAAGCTCCGCAGGAGCGTAGACACAGGTGCGGTCTCCTTTCCGCAGGAGCGAGCCTAGGCCTCCTCGTCCTTTTCTGCAGGTGCGAGCCATTGCTCGCAGGTGCGGTCCTCGAGCCGCAGGTGCGGAACCACTGTCAGGCAGTGTGTTTCTTTAAAATACGGGATTTCTTCATTGCCTTCGTTTTCTTCCTCCATTAGACGCTTGAGAGCTTGGAAAAAGGACTCCCCGACCCAACCAGTAAAAGGTATGCAAATTCTATCCTAAAGTTGGTTAATGCATGCATTCTTAGTATGATTTAACTACATAATTAGTGAAAAATTTAGGAATTTGGGTAGTAACCTAGGGCCTTCGAGAATTTAGAAAATTACCTATGAATTGGATATGAAATCATACAAAATCGTATATTAATGATCCTCAGGCTATCTGTGAGTGTTTCCTTCGAGATTTTTTGGAATCCGAGCATGCGGGCCCGGGGTTGGGTTTTTTGATTTCTTCAAGAATGGTGAATTTGACTAAATAATAGGATAATTACATGCTTTGAATATAAATTGATATATTTGTATAACATTTGGCTAGTTTCGAGTCCGTGGATGTCGAGTTTGGAGTTTCGGGTGCATTCTTGACCCGGGGAGTAGGTGCGACGCGAGGTGAGTCTCCTTTCTAACCTTTTAAAGGGGAAACTGTCCGCCTAGGTGATTTAAATGCTATGTGTGATAATTGTGGGGGCTACGTACATACAAAGTGACGAGAGTCTGTATGTAGCGGCTATTACTATTATGTCTGGGTAGTTAGGCCTACACCATGCCTTATGTTTTCCTTGAAATGAACTATATGTTTAGTGAATTCATGTTACATGCGGCTTGTTTCCCTGAGATCATGGAATTTAAGTAATTTTAAGGAATTAATCACAAAAAGTAATTTATAAAGAATAAATGTGTGGATTGTGTGTGCATGTGACCGCTTCGCAGTTTACATTCCCCGAGCGGAGTGTGATTTCCCCCACTCTTATGGGAACGGGTCGTACGCCACGGCGGATTGAGAGATGCACTTTTGGTTTGGGTCGTTCGATCCTCGATAGTGCATAGAGAGGATTACTTTATGGCAAAGATGCACTTTTGGTACTGGCCGTTCGATCCTCGACAGTGCATAGATGTGAGTACTTTATGAAAAGGTGCACTTATGGTTTGGGCGGACATGACTATCTTATGACTCCGGCCGGTTGTCCTTACCCTGCTTGCACATAATTTTTTTGTTACTAAATTCATGGACATTAATTTGAGAGGTGTTTGGGGGAAGGTGAAGTAGTAATTGTTTTTATTCATTCCCACTACTTTCCTTGGATTTTAGCGCCTTATATATATTTGTTGCTTCACTGCCTTTACATGCCTGCCATCTCTCTCATATTCTGTTAAATTTTATTGTTGGGCCTTAGTGAGTGTCATGTCGACCTCTCGTCACTACCTCTTCGAGGTTAGGCGGGATACTCACTGGGTACATATATATTTATGTACTCATGCTACGCTTCTGTACTTAATTGTACAGGTTCTGAGGCTGGTGCATCTGGTTGTCGAACCGGAGCTTGACTTTGATATTAGATGGGCCTGACTTTACGTTGAGCTGCTTTTCTCCTGGCGATCTCCGGCAGCACCATGGGGTTTCTTTTGCTTATTTCCGTCTATTTCCTTCACACAGTGGGACTGTATATTATATCTTTTGTATATTCTGTTAGTATGCCCGTAGGACTTGTGACACTAGTTCCTCGCACACACGTGATAGTTGTTATGAATTTCGGGTTTGTATATATATTGACTCACGCCTCTTCATGACTGCTTTTGATTAAAAAAACTGGCTAATTATCCTTGTCGATTCATGTTTTAAGTTTTATAAACTGAGTATATGTTGAACTGTCTAATCTAATTAGAAATAACCCTTAGTAAATTGAGAGTTAGCTTGCCTGACCCCGTTGTTGGGCGCCATCACGACCTAAGTTAGGATTTTAGGTCGTGACAACATGGTATTAGAGCACTAGGTTCACGTAAGTCTCACGAGTCACGGGAAAACCCAGTAGAGTCTTGCGGATCAGTACGGAGATGTGTGTACTTATCTTCAGGATGGTATAGGGTGTTGAGAAACATCTCTTTGTTCTTATTCTATCAAGCAGACAATGATTTCCTAAGTTCATTCTTCTATTCTCTCACAGATGGTGAGGACGCGTGCATCTGATGTTCCAGACCCGGGAAGGGCTTCTACCCCCGCTGTCTGACACCGCGACAGAGGCCAGGGGAGGGCACCGGCCCACGGTAGGGGACGAGGGCATCCCTGAGCTATTCGGGTTCCGCCACCAGAAGACCCTATTGTGGAGGAGCAGGACGAGGTGCCTCCAGCAGATCCTGCACCAGTAGACTTCATGACGGCGCTAGGCTTCCAGGCAGTCATGGGCCGTATGATGAGATTTATGGACACTATGTCCCAGGCTGGTTTATTTCCAACAGATCCTGCCACTTCTCAGGAAGGGAGGGGGGAGTCCAGACCCCTACTGCCCAGACTGCAGGCCAGACAACAGCATTACGTCATGCCCCGGGTACACTACCAGTGGGTGGGGTCCAGCCTGTTGCAGCAGAACTTGAGCCCAAACCAGCTACGGACGGCGATCCGCAGAAGTTATTGGATAGGTTGACCCGATTGCACCCTCCAGTATTTAAGGGTGAGCGAGGCGAGGATTCCCAAGAATTTGTGGATAGGTGCAGGGACAGACTGCACAATATGAGGATACTAGAGTCCCACAGAGTGGATTTCACTACCTTTCAATTGGAGGGCAGAGCTCGTAGGTGGTGGCAGTCCTACATTCTCAGCAGGCCAGTAGATTCTCCTCCTGTCACTTGGGAGCAGTTCACACAGATGTTTCTAGATAGATATATCCCACCCTCTGAGAGGGAAGAGTTGCGGTATCAGTTTGAGCGGCTAGAGCAGGGACTGATTTTGTGACAGATTATGAGGCCAGATTTTTAGAGTTGTCTCGCCATGCACTCATGATACTACCTACTGATGTAGAGAGGGTGCGGAGATTTTTGGCTGGGTTGCATTCAGGTATTAGGGCCACCATGGCCCGAGAGGTGGAGATGGGTACTCCTTATGAGCTCGTGGTAGAGATTGCTCGCAGGATCGAGGGGTATCGGGCGAGGAGCAGGGAGTAGGGGCAGTAGGACAAGAGGGATAGATTCTATGGAGATTTCAGGGGTGCCCCAACGAGGGGTAGAGGTCAGTTTAGCAGTGGTCAGCCTAGCAGGCCTTTATATTCAACACCTTCACCACCTTCTCGAGGTGTTCCAGCGAGGCCTCATTTCAGCGCCATGCCAGAGCGTTCCTACCAACCTCCAGCCATTCAGATTTTACCCAGTAGTTATCCCAGTCATTCGAGATCCTCCGACCCTTACTTCAGTGCTATGCCAGAGGGCTCTCATCGCCCTCCGACTATTCAGGGTTCTTCTTCGGGGCAGCAGACTATGGTACGTGGGAGTTGTTGCGAGTGTTGAGAGACAGGTCATATGAGGAGGCAATGTCCCAGGTTTTGGGGCAAGGGAGTACAACAGGGTTATCAGACGATGGGTCCGACACCAGCAGTCCGGCCACCGAGAGGTGGAAGACAGGTCGGCAAGGGTCGTCTTAGAGGTGGAGGCCAGACAGGGGAAGGTCAGGCAGCTCCTGTTCACTCTAGTGTAGCTCAGTCTTCTTGTACTCCAACTATATTCTATGCTATCCCAGCCAGATCAGATGTAGTGCCCTCAGACACCGTGATCACAGGTATTATTACAGTATATGGTAGAGAGGCATCAGTGTTATTTGATCCAGGATCCACTTATTCCTATGTTTCAGTCTTATTTGCTCATTTTCTGGATGTCCCTCGTGAATACTTGGGTTCTCCTATTTATATGTCCACTTCCGTGGGCAATCCTGTGGTTGTAGACCAGATTTGTCAGTCCTGTGTGATTTCATTTTATGGGTTCAAGACTCGAGCAGATCTCTTATTGCTCGACATGGTTGATTTTGATATTATTCGAAGCATGGATTTGCTATCTCCTTATCATGTCGTGCTAGATTTCCATGCCAAGATAGTTACTTTAGACCTGCCCGAGTCGCCTAGGCTGGAGTGGAGAGGTTCCTCAATTATTGCAGCCAGCCGGGTTATTTCATTCATGAAGGCTCGGCATATGGTCGAGAAGGGTTGTTTGGCCTATTTTGCTTATGTGCGGGACACCACCGCTGAGTATCCGACGGTTCATTCAGTGCCAGTGGTTCGAGAGTTCGCTGATGTATTTCCTTCAGACCTTCCAAGCATGCCTCCGGACCGTGATATTGATTTCTGCATTAGTTTAGCTCCAGGCACCCAGCCTATATCTATTCCTTCGTACCGTATGGCTCCAAATGAGTTGAAGGAGCAACTTGAGGAGTTGTTAGCTAACAGGTTCATCAGATCAAGTGTATCGCCGTGGGGTGCTCCAGTTCTATTCGTGAATAAAAAGGATGGGTCCATGAGGATGTGTATTGATTACCGCCAGTTGAAAAAGGTTACCATTAAGAACAAGTATCCTTTATTGTGAATAGATGATTTGTTTGACCAGTTGCAGGGTGCTCGTGTGTTTTCTAAGATGTATTTGAGATCGGGATATCATTAGTTGAAGATTCGGTCTTCAGATGTTCCGAAGGCTGCTTTTCGTACGAGATATGGCCATTATGAGTTCCTGGTGATGTCCTTTGGCTTAACTAATGCCCCAACTTCATTCATGGACTTGATGAATAGGGTGTTCAGGATGTATATTGATTCCTTTGTCATTGTCTTCATAGATGACATCTTGATTTACTCACGTAGCCTAGGTAAGCACGAGCAACATTTGAGGGTTGTGCTCCAGACCTTGCGGGAACAGAAGCTATATGCTAAGTTCTCCAAGTGTGAGTTCTGGTTGGACTCTGTGGCATTCTTGGGGCATGTGGTATCCGGAGAAGGTATCAAGGTTGATCCTCAGAATATCGAGGCAGTTCAGAGTTGGTCGCGCCCTACTTCAGCTACAGAGATCAGGAGCTTTTTAGGCCTAACAGGTTATTATCGCCGATTTGTGGAGGGGTTCTCTTCTATTGCAGCCCCATTGACCAGACTGACTCAGAAGAATTCCCCATTCCGATGGTATAACGAGTGTGAGGTGAGCTTTCAGAAGCTCAAGACAGCATTGACCTCAACACCAGTTTTAGTATTGCCTTCCGGTTCTGGGATGTATACAGTATATTGCGACACTTCGTGCGTTGGCTTGAGGTGTGTGTTGATGAAGGAAGGGAGAGTTATTGCTTATGCTTCGCGCCAGCTGAAGGTTCATGAGAAGAATTACCCTGTGCACGACTAGGAGTTGGCGACAATTGTTCATGCTCTTAAGATTTGGCGACACTACTTGTATGGAGTGTCCTGTGAGGTTTATACAGACCACCGTAGCTTGACGCACTTGTTGAAATAGAGAGATCTTAATTTGAGGCAGCACATATAGATTGAGTTGTTGAAGGATTATGATATCACCATTCTTTATCATCTGGGCAAGGCAAACTTGGTAGAAGATGCTTTGAGCATGAAGGCAGAGAGTATGGGTAGCTTGGCTAATATTGCAGCAGAGGAGAGACCTCTAGCCTTGGACATTCAGTCCTTGGCCAATCGCTTGGTGAGATTAGACCTTTTCAGAGCCTCGTCGAGTTTTAGCACATGTGGTTGCTCAGTCTTTGTTATTGGGGGAGCTTAAGGCCTGGCAGTTCTATGATCTGTGCTTAGTAGAGCTTCGGGAGACAGTGGTTCATGGTAGTTCCAAGGAGGTTACTATTGGTGAGGATGGTGTTCTGAGACTTCAGGCCCGCTTATGTGTTCCTAATGTTGATGGCCTGAAGGAGAGGATTCTAGAGGAGGCACACAGTTCTCAGTATTTTGTTCATCCTGGTGCTACGAAGATGTATTGTGATTTGAAGAAGCATTACTGGTGGAGGCGGATGAAGAGGGACATTGTGGAGTATGTGACTAGGTGTCTTAATTCCCAGCAGGTGAAGTATGAGCAACAGAAGCCAGGAGGTCTACTTTGGCAAATGCATCACTATGGACTTCGTGGTTGGGTTGCCTTGGACTTTGTGGAAGGTTGACGTGGTTTGGGTCATCGTGGATAAATTGACAAAATTGACACATTTCATTCCAGTAGCTATTACTTATACTTCTGAGAGGTTGGCCCAGATCTACATTCGGGAGATAATCCGGTTGCACGGTGTGCCGGTGTCCATTATATCAGTTCGAGGTCCTCAGTTCACCTCGCATTTCTGGAGAGCATTGCATAGTGAGATGGGCACCCAGATTGATCTCAGAACAGCATTTCACCCTCAGACTGATGGTCAGTTGGAGCGTATAGTTCAGATATTGGAGGACATGCTCAGGGCATGTGTGATTGACTTCGGAGGCTAGTGGGACCAGTTCTTGCCTTTGGCCGAGTTTGCTTACAATAATAGTTATCATTCCAGCATTGAAATGGCACCATTTGAGGCTTTGTATGGTCGGAGATGTCGTTCTCCTATCGGGTGGTTTGAGCTTTGTGAGGCTAAGTTATATGGTACCAACCTGGTGAGGGATGCTTTGGAGAGGGTGAAGTTGATTCAGGAGAAGCTCCGTACAGCACAATCTAGACAGAAGAGTTACGCGGATCAGAGGGCGCGTGATGTATCATTTATGGAGGTAGACAAGGTTCTATTGAAGGTCTCGTCGATGAAGGGTATTATGAGGTTTGGGAAGAATGGAAAGTTGAGCCCAAGGTTTATAGGTCCCTTCGAGGTATTGAGGCAAGTTGGGGAGATTGCGTATGAGCTATCCTTACCTCCCAGTTTATCAGGAATTCATCCGGTCTTTCATGTATCCATGCTCCGGAGGTACCACGTCGACATCTCTCACGTGGTTGATTTAAACATTATTCAGTTGGATGAGAGTTTGGGCTAGGAGGAGGAGCCAGTTGCTATTATTTATAGACATGATCGCTAGTTGAGGTCCAAGAGAGTTTCTGTAGTGAAGGTCTAGTGGAGGGGCCAACCAGTCGAGGAAGCGACCTCGGAGTCCGAGGAGGGCATGCAGAGTAGATATCCGCACTTATTAAGAACTTCAGGTATGATTCTAGACTCGTTCGAGGACGAACGTTTGTTTAATAGGTGGGGAATGTAATGACCCGACCGGTAATTTTGCGTTATCGGACCCCGTTCCTCTAAATGAAACTTCCTATAGTAGCTTATTGTTATTTATGACTTGCGGGGGTGGGTAGTCCGGGATTCAGAAGTGTTTAGAGTGTTATAGGAACACTTGGTTCCTTAAGGTTGGCCTTTAAGGCCAAGTTTGACCTCGGTATTTTGGGTAAACGACTTCGAAATCGAATTTCGACGGTCCCAGTAGCTTGGTATGATGATTTCGGACTTGGGCGTATGTTTGAAATAGGTTTTGGATGACCCGGGAGCATTTTGGCGCCCAATATTGAAATAAGAGTTCCTTAGGTTCCTATTGTGGTTTGGAACGTGATTTATAGTTGTCGAGGTCCGGATGGAATTTCAAGACGGGGAATAGTTCTATTATGTCATTTATGACTTGCCTGCAAAATTTGGTGTCATTCCGAGTAGTATAGGTCGGTTCAGTGAGTTGTTAGCGAAGTCAAGAAAACTTAAAGTTCCTAAGTTTGGTTATAGGGGTTTTGAGGTGTGATTTTGAGTTTTAGCGTTGTTTTGGGTGCTCCAAAGGTTCGGGCGAGTCCGTATTATGATTTGGGACTTGTTGGTATAATTGGACGGGGGCTCGAGTGGGCCCTCGTGCCTCCTGGACACCATACGAGGCCAAAAACCAACTGAAATAGCTGTTGGTGCACCTGTTCTGGTGTGACCACAGGTGCGGTTGCCCAGTCGCAGGTGCGACCCCTAGCGGGCAGCCCATTTCTCGCAGGTGAGAACAAAGTTCTGTAGGAGTGGAGATACAGGTGCGGTCTCCTATCCGCAGGTGCGAGCCCAGGCCTCCTCGTCCTTTTCCGCATGTGTGAGCCTTTGCTCACAGGTGCGAGACCGCAGGTGCGGTCCTCGAGCCGCAGGTGCGGAACCACTGTCAGGCAGTGTGTTTCTTTAACATATAAGATTTCTTCATTGTCTTCATTTTCATCCTCCATTAGAACACTTGAGAGCTTGGGAAAAGTACTCTCCGACCCAACCACTAAAAGCTAAGTAATCTATCCTAAAGTTGGTTAATGCATGCAATCTTTGTAGCATTTAACTACTCAATTAGTGGAAAATTTAGGAATTTGGGTAGTAACCTAGGGCCTTCGAGAATTTAGAAAATTACCCGTGAATTGGCTATGAAATAATAC